>JAQFYM010002760.1:0-21752 GCA_034694785.1 Agrenia bidenticulata
TTGATACACAAAAAAGTTAATGTATTAAATGATACAATGATCGAGATAGAAATTGACCCTTGATCTAACAAACGCAATCTTAAAAAAAATAAAAACAACAATTTAAATAAAATACAAGAATAAATAGAAAAAACCGCAGACTTTAAAAGACCATACTTGTAAAAAACATGTAAAAAAAGTCTTAAAATATAAAAAAAAAGCATGAACATATACATGAACATACGATAGCAGAGGCATGGTACACCAAACAACCATAACGGCGAAAGAAGTAATAAGGCAGTAGCTCTTAGTGATGAAACTTGCTAATGCTGCAGCACCCTCTTCCAGACAATTTTTTTGCGTCGAGTTCATAAGGTGCCTTTTTATACGGGGTAAATCTTGCCAAATATAGACTAAAGAGCACGCATTGTTAGTTAAAAATCTTACAATAATTGTGTATTTTATTGTAGTTTTACACAAAAAACAATGTTGCAAAAAAAGCAGCTTTTTTTTTTGGTTCCCTTAGCTACGACACTGTAATAAGAAATACGCAAATACTACTAAAGATTAGATTTGTAACATACTTTCATAGAATAAGAACGGTTGTGTTTTTTTTTTTTTATCTAAGATAAAACTCTGCCATTTCATTGTAATAAAAACTAATTTATGTATGGGCTGCAAAATATTTATATCTGTCATGCGCAAGAACTATCTACTAGGTTTCATTAGCCCGAAAGAATAAATGTGGTTTGTTGTACATTCCCGTAAGTAGATTTGTCAGCTTAGCACGAATGATACCTGGAAATAGCCGAAAGTTTTACCTACTGTAAAATTTGTTTTTTTTCGTTGTTTTTTTTTCAAAAAAAACGGACCTTGCGTAATTTTATCTTTAGACAAATTGCTGATTAACATTATTCTCTGTAGGTTCTTTTCAGCGGTCCTTAATATAGCTTGATTTTTTAATTAATTAAATAAAAAATACACAGAAAAAAGTTTTAGTTATAAAAGCGTTTATATTGGTTTTAGATTAACAAGACTTGAATCACTGCAATAGAAATATTACCAGTTTTCCGATGCAAAAGCAAACTAAATAGTACTTTGACTGTATTTCAATATTTTATACGGTAGAAAAAATTGTATTTTATTACGTAAAATGTAACTAATTTGTTCTTTTATGAAGTACAGATTATTGTGAACTTTTTTACAAACGCATCTAACACTATATGTATTACCTTTTTCCACATAAATTTTTCATTTTTTGTTTTATTTTTTGATATAAATTAATATGTGTTAGTATAACCTTTTTGCATTGGTTTTATAACAATCGATTTACCAGTCATTTTTATATCTTTTTGTAACAGATTTATATATAACATACCACAAAAATACTATTTTTCAGCGGGTTAAACAAAAGAAATACAATTTATTGTATAGAAGAGGTCATGTAAATTTTAATATTTATTTAAAAAATACTTTTTCTATAAAATATGCATCGCAAATATTAGATTAGAAAAAATAAGATTTAAGAAAGATTTGTATGTAACACGAAAAATACAGTTTATGCAAAACGATGTAAAACTGTGTATTTTTTCATTTAATATGTTACAACAATTCGAATTAAATACATGCAAATCAAAAATGTGGACTCGTATTTAAACATCGAGGGCTAACTCAATACTTTTACACGCGCTTAAATCGCATATATTGGTTGTTTTATACAAATATGTTACACAATGTTTATTTATTTTAGATTTACCTGCAATGCACGTTTAATATAGCTTTGCCGACAACACGTTGCCTCTAAAAAAGATAAGCATCATAATACATTAAATGTAATCTCTCTGTTTTTGCTATCTAAACAAAGAATGCCTGTTGCAACATTTAGAATCTAGATTTGTGCGTACACGTATATTTATAATTTTCAGATTTCGTATTATCCAAAGATAACAAAACTATTTCTTATTTTCTGCAAAAAGCTGCTTTGGTGTGTTTTTTTGCTGTATAAACCTTAAATTTATGTTTTGTGTATAACAAGTAGCTAATTTTATGTACAAGTTGCATTTAATTTGTATTGACCTACTGATTTTTTTTTATACTTTTATAAGGTAACTTATGATTTTTGCGTTATAATATAATGAATATTTTAAAAAGTAAACGAAGTCAAATAAAATTACAAAATATATATTCTTTGCTAGAGGGAGACATTTTTGTTTTTTTTAGTCAATTTTACATATTTTTTATGTATAATATACTGGATCGTGGGTAAACTGGTTTGTAAGGAAAAAAAAAAAATAGATCAGCCACGAAAACGACTATATTGCATTTGACTATATTTTCAATTTTTACCTACGTCTAAAAATGCACATGTAAAGCTTTTTACCATGAATATACAAATATATGTGTCGTCCTATTGTTTCGGAATTCAACTGTATTCACGATTTTTATATCATGCTACAAAAGCTCTTGACATGTAATAATATGTTTTGTTTTGCATTCTAAAATAATTTTTATTAAGTAAAAAGCCAAACACAAACCCTAAAGTAATCAAAAAATTTAAAATCTCGCCCACACGCACCCGCAGACTAAGCTGGATATTTAAGACCACAACGAATTATCGTGATCGAACCAAGACAACTAAATACGAACTGTGCTTCTGCTATAATATTAATAAAGTGAGTTAAAGCCGTAAGTGCGAAATATGCGTATAGAAACTGCCTTTGTATTGAGTTTGTTCGTATAATTCGCACTAAACGCTGTAACTGGCGCTTACCAACAACCATGCGCCTTATACCTAGTAAAGCAACATAAAAGATATGAGAAATGGACCACGGGCAGCGATGATCTTCGCAAACTGTTATAAATATTGTTTTCATGTGCATGATGTTACTAACATAACCTTAAAAACTTCTTTGTTAATTAAGCGCAGTTTCTGCACCAAACGAAGACTAATTAAAGCTACCAAGCAAAAATTAGACTTTAATAACTGTATTTGTATACGAATAGGCTATCCGACTAATCTCAAACTGCATGAGCATATTTTGTACTATAATGATATTGCGAATCTACATCATTCACCGTATATTTAGCACAAAGCATCCGTACAAAAAAATAAGCAAAAAAAGAAATTGTATTTGTTGTCAACAATATTCTTATTTCTAAATTTCCAATATATTTCTTTTTTACGTATCTAATTGCCACCTAATGATAAGTCAATCTGTTATTCCGACTTTTTTTGTTCAGAGATTATCGTCATTAAAAACAATTTTGATTATTACATTTGTTTTATTTGGTCTCGCCAAAAAAGCCGACTTGCAGAATTCGAGATGGACATAATTTAATATACACAACAACTTGGAATCAAAAGTTGAAAGAAACGAAGACGAAGGGGGTTATTTTTTACAAAATATGTATTTATAATAAAAAAAAATATAAATGCTTACAATTGTATGCATGTATTTAAATTTCATATAAACGCGTTAATATGTTTGAGCACCAATAAGAAATAAAATGGAATATGTGGCTTTATTTTGAGCGTGTAAAATCTTCTGTAAACCATATACTGAAAAATATATTATTATTATTATTTATAGAAAACAAGTAATGCAATAAAATATACATGTCCGCTGATATAAATATATGCGAGTCTTTTTAAGTGTACGGCAGCACTTCATAAGTGTCATTATTGTTGCGTATTGCACTTGGGTTACGTTTTTACAGTAATTGTAGGGTGGTATTTGCAGCTGCGATAATACATAGCGGTACATGGCATAATAATTATTAACTGCAGTATGATTGGTAGGGGTAAAAACATTTTTCCTCATGCTTTGTAATGTCTAACCTATGACTATGGTACATACTAAGCATTCTGGATGTTACAACTACGTCATTAAGGTATCAAGAAAAGAAAAAGTAGTATATTCTACAAAATAAAACAATGGCTGAAGGCATTAAAGCTTGCGAGAAATGAGAAAATTACAAAAATATAATAGCGGAGTAAACAAAATTATGATCCTGTTTTTTTTAGTTTTTCGATTTTTTAAGTCATTTTTTTTTTGGTTTTTTAAGTTCATGTTTTTTGTTAGAAGGTTGTGTCTTTTTTTTATCTTACTTGCGAAGGAATTTATTTTATGTTCTGTTCGACATAGAAGACTTCTCATGCTACATTTTGATTGGAGTATTTTTCCCTCTTTTTTTCTCCGGGAGACTTTGCCTCATACTTTTTTTCGAGTGTAGATTTGACCCTCTATCTATTTAAAGTGGATCTTAAAACGTAAGATTGAAATGTTAAAAGACCCTACTATCTAAAAGAAATTGTCTTTCCATTTGTGTATCTCATTGTCGTTTTATTTGTACACAAAAATTTCTTAGAAACTTTATCTTCAAGAATCATTTTTTTTTCTTTGTTAATATTTTTATCCACATTTTTTTAACATTTTTTTATTTGTGTTATATTTTCCATTCTATATCCTTTTTTGACAAAACTTGCAATATACCACCTTTTTTGGTTACCTTATACTTTTTTGTAATAAAACAAAACTAGTTATGGCGTCGTTTTTATCACAAAAAAAAAGTAAGTTGAAACATAATAAGGGCCTGCAAAACAGAATCAGAAAAATTATTTATAATTTGTAAAATCCTAAAACAGCTTAAACCTTGTAAAATCATAACTTTGTGTAAATAAAATCTATCATTTAAAAACAACTACTTATATATTGTTATGTGATAATCAGATTTTTCTGGTCTTCTTTAAGCTCTGTAAATGCACTTTTATAGTATAAAATAATGAATAATACAAAATATAAGTACATAGTAAAAATAATATAGTTTAAAGTGTTCCGCCTAACGCTTTTTTTTAGAAAATAAAAAAACATAACTTGGAATTTTGAAGGGTTTTTTGTCTTTATCTGTGGTTTTAAATTTTAGATAACCCTAATACGATAAAAAATGTTTTAAATTTATCATGCATTAACAGAAAAAAAAACACATTAAAATGGAAGAAATTGTACAATGATTATATCTGTAATGTTGGAAACTAAACCTGACCCAAAAAACAGAATTGTTCAGGATCCGTTTCTATTTTTTACATTTATTTTAAAAAACACGTATACGTTTATTGTTAGAAAGAAAGAGTTACGGCACTTGTTTATTTCATTAATATTGCATTTTTTTTTATTTGTAGCAAAACTTTACAATATCTGTAATTTTATATTTATTACACCTTAGCAGCAAAAAAAATTTAAATGTATAAAATAAAATATAATAAGGACGACAGAAATTATATACATGCAGATCATTTTACTATAAGAATGTATTAAAAACCGAATAATTTTTTATCGAAGTATATTTTTTTGCCTTTTATATTCGATCTACAAAACGACATAAAATTCTACTAAAAAACTTTGCTAAGTTAATCACGAAATATAGTTATGTTGAATAGATGCCCAAATGTATATTTCAATACTATATATTTTACAACAAAAATATAAAGAAATATTTCTTTCTTTTTATTCATTTCGAAAATGTGCAAGAAAAGTGATAAATGGTGCTTTTCTATATAAATACGTATAAAAAATGTATTTGAATGTAAATGCGAGTCTTCGTTGGCAGGCTATTTCCGGTAAACTCATTTATAAGTTTTTTTTATTATATATGAAATATGCGCATTCGTTTCAAATGCTGATAAAAAATATTTAGAAAAAAATGCTTACACTAGATCAATGTCGAAGATAATTACACAAATCCAAAAAAAAAGCTACAATAAGTTTGATCGGAGTATGAAATCTTTTTTTACTTTTTTGTAGGTTTAAACCCTGAAAAACTACAGCTCTTGTACATATAATCGTCATTTACGTAGGTTTATTTTATAAAATACATAAAATGAATGATTTCAAATTTAAAAAAACGATTCTCAAACAGAATTAGCTTTTGCTGCGATCAAGGGGGGGGGGGGTCATATAACTTATTTTTCTACTAGGTCTTATATCCACTGAATATACTGTTATACAAAAAAGACGCTTACCAATAAAAGAAAAAATTATAATTATTTCCGTACAGCCCCTACTCAATTACCTATCCCCGGTAATCTCACTCAAAAAAAATAATAAAAATAAGTTCTGTTTTGTTTATTATTGCAACAAGCAGAAGGTAATAAGAAGCAAATTTTCATATGGTACGGTTATAATTACATGGTTGCACATCAATTTGTCTAATCGATTACGGTTTCCTTCTCAACTTAAAAAAAGCATAGACATAATGATACAATAAAATAACTTTTACATATTTGATTATTAACAAACAGGTTGTACGAGTAAAATAAAAACCTAAAAAGCAACAAAAAAATACTATTAAGATTGTTTTTGGATTATAACTACTTTGAAAAATACACTCAGGTTAAAAAAAAAAGAATCAACAGACGCTCATACAAAATTGTTTTTATTGCATTTTTATCTGTGTAAATATAAGCAAAAAACAACATTTTAATATAGGAAAATTACTTATTTTAAATCTTTGTAATTTTTTGAACTATAAAAAGATTAAGTAGACTATTTTTTGATGCAGCAGGTCTAAAAATCCCTTTATATAAGACATAAGGCATGCAAAGTGGTACGTTTTTTAACAATGTGTTACTGTGTACAAAAATAAATAATTAGTTCAGAGTCAGAAAACATACCATAATATGTCAAATTGAAGTAAAAAGTATCTAGATTAAACCAGTGTCAGTTTATTACCCAGCGCGTTCATTTAAATGTATTATAAAGTCTTACCAATAAAAAAAGGTAAAAGAAGTTTACATGACACCATACAAACGAACATAAATCGATGTGACATTAATTTTAGTGACAGACTAACTAGAACTTTAAGGACTAAATTATAAAAAAGTATATTGTTAATGGTTGATGGAACCCTTGGCACAACTTTACTTTTCAGTATAACAAGACATGCTGAGTTTTCCAAATAAAAAAGGATATTATTACAGAAAAATTCTAAATGTTATGGGCAAAACATCCCTTCTATTAGTTTTGACCCTTATGTCGAAAATAAACCATAAAGAACCGCAATAATGTTTATAAATATGATTTGAGGCGCGCAAACAAGATAACTTATAGAGTTAAGTCCCCTGCGCCATTCAAAACTGCTTTAAAGCGCTTATTTATATTATAATATAGAAATAAATGTCAGGATATATTAACAGGCAATAATATAAATATTAAGTAATTTAGCTTTTATTTGAAAAGTTATATAAAGAGTACATTGTTTATAAAAAAACTTCTTTTAAATTCCCAAGGCAATTTATTATATGTAGGGCTCCAACTAATGAAAGCGCCTTCATTCGCCTGCACTAATATAATTAAATTGGTTTTATATTAATTTTTAATTAGTTTTTTAATGAATTAATTTTATATATGCGGTCATTTTTCATCCATAAAAAAAATATATGTCACAAGTAAACCTAGAAAATGTTACAGTTGTACAGGCTTTTTTACAGGACAATGCTGATTTTTGTATATTAAACACTAATGTAAGATGCATTTTATGTGTTAAAGATTTTGAATACAGCATACGTACTGGCACGACAAATATAAAGCGACATTTAGAGTCCTTGTCTCATCAAATAAAGCAAGATGCTCATTTGTCAAATATAACAAGGTTTACTGAGCTTGATGCTAGCCAGATACAGTATGAAAACAGCTGTGATTTAAAAACTATGTTAACTGAATGCAAAAGTTCCCCTCTCAATTGTCGATAGTGCCGGGTTTACAAAGTTATCAATGAAACACATCGATTTCCCTGTTCATTCATCAACGCACTATACAGAAAAATGAATTCCACAAATTACTGAAAAAAATGTAATAAATTGCAGGAAAAAATTTTAAATTGTGATTTTAGTATAATTTGTGATTCGACCATTGATGCCCGTGGCCGTATTATTCTATATATAATGACTACTGAGTGTATACCATTGTCTACTGGTGAAATACAATATTTAAAAACTATTTAACTGCTAAACGGAAGTGAAAGACAGTATCACAAAAGATAGAACATGTTTAAACTGATTTTTTTCGTGCAGACTTTGATTTTGGTCGCTTGTGTCTACTTGTCGATGATCAAGCACCAACAATGCCAGCATTAGGACGATATCTTGAAACTGTCTATTATAGTTTATTGCATATTACGTGTCTTGCTCACGCAATGCATAATATTTGTAAACAAATTCGTTCAAAAGCCAAAAATGTCGATGCAATTAAAAGTTACTTAAAACATACACTTGTTAAAAATTTATCCAATCAACATTTATTTTCAGAAATTACAAAATTGATACTTCCTAAATTTTCTATAATTACAAGTTGGGGACTTGGTTGCAGTTTACAGATTACATTTTTAATAATTAAAACGTAATAGGAATATTTATAAGTAATTTAGACATTCAACATATTGAAAACTACTATGATATTTACAATTCCAGTGTATTTAAAGATGAAATAGTTTATTGCAACAATCATACATTTATTGTTGATATAATTGCATCTCTTGAAATAAGAGGCTTATCTGTTGAAAGACAGATAAGCATTTTAAAACAAACTGAAACCCGTATTTCGGATGACTATCTTAAGACATATTAACAATCATCTTTGAGAAAAAATCTTGATATTGAGTGGTTTTGTGACTTTTAATATTTACGGGCGTCTAGATATTATAAATTATTGGCCTATGTTCCAAAAACAAGTGTTGAAATAGAAAGGTGCTTTTCTACATATCGAAGAATTTTCTTACGCGCAACGGGAGTGTCTTAAAGTTGAAACAATGAATAAGTTATTATTTTTCCCAATAAAAACTAGTCTTTAATCTTTTTTATTTATTAATTGATTATAGTAGATCTTAATGTAAAAATTTAAATATGATTATTAAAATTAATAAATACACCAACTGAAATTTATTTACCCTTTCACGTATTTATTTTATATTTACATTTGCCGCCTTCATTTATAAAGGGAAAATTCATTAATTTGGGCTATATTTGCATTCGCCTTCAATCGTTTTCCATTTGCCTTCATTTATGAAGGCGTTTGATTTTTTTGAACCCCTTTTCCGCCTTCAAAAACTAGAGGCCTAATTATATGGCTTCTTACTTGTCATCCAATAGAAACAATTACAAATATTTGTTTATATTCAATGTTTTTTTTATCAATAAAATAAAATATTAATAAAATATTGAGTTTTTGTGGAACTATGACGGAGATTTAGTATTTATGTCAAAAAGCAAAAATCCAATTTTCAATACTACAAAAATATTTATAAAACACTAATGCATACGTTAGCCGGGTATTATACCTGCAAATATTGCAATTCTGCTACAAACAGTACCTTTTATGTATGGTAGACTATAGAATATCAATTATAATACATTAAAAGGCGTTTTTGTACAAATAATACTTATGAATAGTTCTTTGTTGTGTATTCCCCTTTTGTATCTTTTTTGCAATGTATATATCATTCTTTGCAAATATGATGTTTAACGTATAATTGAAAAAGTAAAAGACTCTTTCTTATATAACCAAATAAATAGCGCAAAATGTAAAATAAAAATTCTCGACGGTATTTGTAATAAATTATGTTTTTTTACTTTTCAAATTCTTGTTTATTTGTTTTACCCATTTTCCCGATGGATTTTCCAAGCCATATACATATTAAAAAAGCTATAAAATTTATACGCGGTATGCGATGGTAGACCTAATTACCGCAAATCCGATTATTGACAACTTAACAAGGGGTTATAGTCGCGTCGTTTGCTAGTTATACGTGTGTTGCATGTTTGCTGTAGTAAATAACTGTGTATAGAACGAAGCGCAAGTACACTGGTCTATTTGTCTAAAAAGCCGTAATGTGGCTAACAGGCCGTAAATTTGTGTTATTAAATAAATATTACTGCTAATACAATATGATTGTGCTTTTTTACCCTTAGGTAAACGCCTTAATTCTAAGGGATGATGCGATTTTTTGTAAACTAGGGTACAAAAAAAAGTAAACCCCAATGGTACAAAAATAAGTGTAACCCAATGAGTAAAAGTATTTAAAGTGCGACGCTGGGTCTGTTAGGGTTTTAAGTATAATCCTAGGGTCTGTTTAACCCTTGGGTATGCAAAGTTGTATTTTTTTATGCCCTAGGGTATATAATGCCTTACCGATGGATATTAAAATATACAAAAATTATTTACTCTTAGGGTCCGTACCTTTGGGTATTTACAGTTGCTTGGATTGCATACAAATCCAATACCCATAGTTACGCAAAAATACACAACCAATATGTACAATGCATTGAAAAAAAGGTTTTGATATAATACCGCCTGCTATTCGGATTTTTGAAGTCTTCAATTAAAGGTTATGTATGACGAACCAACTAAAAAAACACGAAGTGAGTGCGGCAATCCGTATACCGAAGGAGTGGTTCAGTTTAAATAAAGAGTAAATCTGTTGTAATATGTTTTTTATAGCGAATTGCAATCGTTTTCTATAGTTAAGGTCTTTTAATATCATGTACACCAGCTCTATACTAGTATAAAACGTTACCTTAATGTTTTTTACTGCATTCTTGTAAAAAAGTACATAGTATTAGTAATAGATGACTTTTAAGGTGTTTTGAATTCTTGATTCGTCACAAATTGCAATCTGCATTTATGTGGAAGTCAGTTAACATGGCTTATTGAACAGCTTTGTTCATTTGATTCACCCACTAAAATAATGAAAATTACTCTGTGTGTGTGAGGTATTTAAAAAGTATACATTAGAGATCTGCACTGGACCGAAAAAACCGGACCGGACCAGTCCGGACCGCGGTCTGGTCCGGTCCGGTTCCACACGGATTTTGTGTTCACATGACAGATTTGACTGTTATTTTTTGGGCATCTTGTACCGGTCTGGTCTTCCGGTCAGGTCCTTGTTGCCGGTCCGGTCTAGTCCGGTGTTTTTTTTATTTTACACAAATTTTCCGGTCCGGTCCAGTCCGGTTCGGTCTGATGCAGACCTCTACTATACATGTACGCAGTGGCGTAGCCAAGATTTTTTTTGCCCGGGCCAGTATGTGTTTTTTTTACTAAATATTACATAAAAACACGATTTAAATAGAAAAGGCTATTTTGTTTGTTTGTCTAATTTTTCAGTTAAACAATTTTTAATTTAATGTTTTTACATCAAAAAAATATCTGCACAAAAAAGAACCCCCCTGAAATTCAGCCTGCACATTTTTGTTCTAAAAAGGGCACGCCACCCCCCCCCCCGTCAGCCCAGTTTCGCCCCCTTCGCCCCCCCCCCCCCCGTCCCCCTCTCCCCCGCCCCCCCCCCTTCGTCCAGCCCCTTGCTACCCCGCTGCATGTAAGATATAAAAAATGTTTTTTTTTAAGAAAACTAAGATTGATTGTGGAGACTTGCATTTTTTAATCAAAATAAAATATGCATAAAAACTTAAATCTTCAAAATACGCAATTTTAGATTAAAAAAAAACAGTATTTTACAAAAAAAGATAGTAAGAATATAGCTTTTATTTCAAATAAAATTCTTTATGCATGTACGTAACTGATAGACTATGTCTATTATACGATAATCTGACAAATAAAAGATAAATTTAATAGCATTAAAACACAAAATATGCATTACTGACAAAATTTTGCATTTATATAAATAAAACGCATGTATCCCGCCCTACTATTACTATACTATAAAATTATGCATCGGCTACAACTATGGATTTAATACTAATAGAACCCTCTTAACGCGTATCTTAATAAGTTCTGCATAATTCAGGGCAAAAAAAAGAATATGTAGTTATCGACACAAATCCTAGAAGAAAAAAACTTATCAAGATCGCGCAGAAAAGAAAAAAGCGTAAAATACAGCGTAAACTGATAAAAAGCACAGTTATTAGTAAGTTGTAGTTCTGCCACGTCATTTCGCTTGATAAATATAGCTTACTGTATTTACTTATACTTAAAAATCTTAAAAAGCCAAATTTTGAATTTTAAATAAGATAAAAAAACCATTTAAACTCGATATAAGTAAAGGGTTCTTACATTCTAAAAACACTTATACATATTATAAAAAATAATAATTTATACCAACTTTGATACTTTGGGATTTTACTAGAAAATACCAAAATAAAAGGCCTAATTATTCTTTTTACCAGTGTCAAAGTATATTAAGATTTATCAAGAAACATTTAACTTTGCAGGGTCTTTGTAAATATCTGTGTTTTTGTTTTTCAATGTTTATATATTTTTCTATAAACAACTGCTTATGCATTTTGTATAAAAGCGGAAGCTTTGTCGACAATTGTAATTATCAGACGTATATAACTTGCATAAAAATCTGTTCGAAAACTATACAAAGTGCAAAATGCATATATACACCCGTTTTCGGGCAACTCAACCCGTTGAACAAAGTTTACTTGCGATTCCGGGTCGAATCGGATCGGGTTGCAGATTGTGTGAATTTTGAAAACAGATATACTCAGTGGCAAAGCCAAGGGGGTAGAGAAAGTGGGGTTCTGGTCCAGCGAGGGTGGCCTAAGAGCCTAAGAATAATGAATGACTGTTGTAAACGGTACTTATTTATTTAAAAATATATTCCTTATATAGTAAGTTAACGGTTATCGAAACCTTACCAAAATATCTATTCTGGAAAGATTTTTTATTCTTTTTTCTAACCATCTATCTAAAACTCCTTTTAGCATTGATATTAAAAAATAGTGTTCTATCTAAGACTTTTACCCATACAATGTTTTTTGTTGATGGACTATAAACCATTGAGCCATACAGGCATGTTAAGTAATAAATGGCTGTATTGTATTGTTTTGTGCATAATTGTAATGCTGATTGAAGTTAAGAGGCAATGATGCCTCAACAAGGAGGATGTACCTCTTTTTTCAACCAAAGAATTACGCCTGTATTTATACAGGATTTTTTATTTGATCTGAGTTTTTGTTGATTTGAAGAATCTAAATGAAAAATTTTACAAAAATTTTTATTTTAAAAAAAAAAATTCATACTTATGCCGCATTAAACAATGTTGTGCAGCATTTTGTTATACAAATTAAATGACTATTTCCATGGCGTAAAAATCCCTGGCTACGCCTCTGGGTATTCTAAATATGAAAAACTTAACATAAATATAATAAAAAATATACAGGGACGTTAGATTTGTAAACCGCTTTTATTTGATATCTTTTGATATACTGTGGTCTCAAAACCATTTTATATTGCTAATTGTCGGATTATATATAAGTTTTTGTATTCGCAAAATTTACTAAATTATAACCTTAAGCCATACAAGTTGAATTTATAAAAAAACTACTATAATTTTACAACGTTATCCTATACTACAACCTTAAATATCGTTCTTCAATATGTTTTTTTTTTTAATTTTAATTTAAAAAATTTTATTTAGCTGTCTTTTTTTAAAAGCATGCATTTTTTTTCGCAGAGGGAAAAAGTACAATGAACATACAAAATAATTTTGTTATGGTATATGTCAGGTTATTGCTAGCATATACACTTTTTAGTGTTGTTTTGCTTTTTTTAGTTTTATTCATAAATTTTTTTACCCAGCAAAACGACATTTTTTCTATTTAATACCTACACTAACCGTAATTTACCGCACTTTTTGTAGATTACACACTTTCCGTTTAAACCGTTATCGCAATAAAATTTAAATGCAATACTGAGCCTTAGAAGTGTTACCGCCTAAGGAGTATGACAAGTTTTGGTGCTATACAATAAAAGTTATAAAAAAAATACGTAACAAAGAAGCACCGGGCTTACCATAAGAGACGTTATAAACTTAACTTTTTTGGAAACATATTTTATTCATAACATTTTTTATACAATTAATTTCTTTGTAACATGGGTGATAAACTATATGACTGCAAACTAGTAAAAAAAAACTACTGTCTCTATACCGACTAAAATTTTTTTTACCGTTTAAAAGAAATTAACAAAATTATGTAAAAAATGAAACGACTAATAAAATTTACACCATTTGAGATAGCACTTATGTACATAAATAGTAAACAATGTGAAAACTGACGAACGACAGATTTAATCAGAAAAAGAGCTATTTAAACAATAAACGTTCATTTTGCGACGACATAGAGTAAACAAAAATTCTTACTAAAATACATGCGGATAAAATGCTATGATACATATAAATTACTTAAAATGCAGTTTAATCTTGCAAAAAATCGTATAGAGAAGAAAAAAGATACTAAAATGTAAACAAATGCATATACGAAGAAATAATAAAAATAATGAATATAAACTTAACATAAAAAATACTATTAGTTTCTGTTTTACATACACGGGTGTAGTATTAATGTAGTAAAAATTCTGGGTATAAATCAAAATAAAAAATGTACACAATGCATTGCAGATAAATACGATTTTTATAAAAAAGTTATAGTTTCTTTTTGAAAACTCTAAATTTTCTGTTTATTATTTTTTTTTCTATGTTTTTCTCTTTTGTAACTTTAATCATGAATTTGGATAAATACATATTTATAATTTATATATAATAATATCTAAATACCTGCATTGTAGTGCGTTTATCGTCAACTGACGTATGTTCATTTAAAACTAGGGCAGACCAAATCAAAAAAAAATAATTGCAAACGAAATTCTATAAATAACAGGTTTTTATGGCAAATGCAGAATTTTTCTGCATTTATAATTCTTCATTTGTTACTCCTGCAATGTCTGTACTTTCAATAACAAAACTTATTACGTATTAAAAACTCTTATATGGAACATATATAAAAAATTCTCGCTTTCGACTAGAAAAAAAAATGCAGAATTTTGCAGAACTTTTTTTTAAATGCATAATTCCGCCGAATTGCCTGCATATATAGTCCGTTCTATTTTAAAATCATTTTTTTTTGCGGTTTTGCAAAAGGAAAATATAGAATCCCCCTACTTTTCCCGTCAATTATAACCAAAAAAAACAATAGTATTAAAAAATGATCTAACGATTAGGGATTATTTATGAAATTAAAACGTGGTTTCTATCAAATGTAATTGAGTAAAAAAAATCGGTATAAAAAAAAAAGTTAGAGATATAGATTAAATAATAAATAATAAAACTTTCCGAGTCGTGCAGCTGAGAAATAAATCTTTTTTTTTTTAACTCGTACTATAAGATTTAAAAGTATCTCGCAATTGCATTTTTATGTTATGTTTTTTCCATTGAAACTCTAAATACAGTAGAACCTGTATGTTTGGCACACAAAATGACGAGTAATTTTTTTTTTGTTTTTTACCGTATAAAGATATCAAAATATCCTTTTTTCGTAAAATAAGTGCGAAAAAACATGCGTTTAAAGGTAAGAATAAAACAAAAAATGAATTTAAAAGTACATGGGAAATGTATTTTTTGTCGGCCATAAATTGCTACATATGTACTTTATTTTGTTAATCTATATTTTCGTATCCATGAAAATAATTTACAATGTACTTTTTGAACCTCAATGTCATCTTCAGAGAGTGTCACTCCTACAGGTTTTACTGAATTCTTATCAGTTTCATTGAGCAATGAATCTGCTATATTCAATCAAAACACCCTGAAAAAATCCAAGTCTCCGTCACAACGTCTTTTATACATACCTGCGTCAAGATGGCTGAAAAATGTTTAAAGTGAATACCATGCATTTTTTACAATTTTTTTTTAAAAAACTTATATATTCGTGGGTGCAGATTTTAGTATTCACTGTAACGATAGCCATAAATTTTATATAAAAAATTACATTATATGTTTGAGAACCCAACAAAATCACTGGCAAATACTTTGTTTTGTAAAGTATAGGCTTCTATATACACGGAGTAATCCACAGCCTAAGCATTGACTATTAAGTGTAATTTGTGCAGTCAAAATTAACAAAAAGCATGGTCTCTTTCCTTTTATTATTTACACCCTGTAAAAAATTCAGTAAATTGTATGAATGCAAAATACCTAGACCATAAAAATATTTTACGTAGCAATCTATTATTCTGCATTTTTCAACTCAGACTTTAGCTTTGAACCAAAGTGCCCCTCTCCGCCAAAAAGCAAAGTTATTTACAATTATATATCTACGGACATTTCGGTACAAAAATTTACCGTTTTAATACAGTTAAAACCAATTTCGTTTTTTTTATGCAGCAAAATTGCAAAGCGTATTTGATAACAATATCATAAAATTTCCAAATTCAAACGGAAGCAAACTTAAAATTTTATAATAAAAACTCTTTTTTGTACTGTATATCAAAGTTCATAATTTATTGTTATGGTGCGGTAGTTACACATCTAAAAATAAGTATTCATTACTTGGCATTTGTACTAAATTTATGTTTTACGTCAAAAATTCTATACAAAATAGTCGTTTTTTATTCGTCGTTTAATTAAAGAAATTTTTTGTATTTTTTTTTGCATTAAATTAGAGATTAATCAGGCGAACCGCACTTTTTTTATATTAGATACATTTGGTAAAAAACTATTGTCTATTTTACAAATTATTTTTTGGTATTGTTAATTTCTTGGTATTTTTGTAATATTTTTTAATGAACGCATATTTCTAATACAAACGAGGTGCTATACTGTCTTCATCAGACTCTTCTTGGCCATGATTATATAACTGCCTTGAGTTAAAACCTCGTTTAAACAGTTTCTTTATGAAAAAGGCGGTATAATAAAAGCAATTAAAAATATTTTTTACAAAAAAAGCCTGATTCAAAACTAATTACTTTATTTATTTTTTCATTTTACTTTTTTTGTTTTTAGTTATTATCCAATTAAATATCAATCGTTTAATATTTATTGGCAACTGCTTTAGATTATTTTTGTTTTTGTTAATTTAGTCCTAAGTTCATTCCTTTATCTATACTTAGTGCTTGATTGTATTTGTTGCATTTACCCTCTTCCTCTTCTTCTTCCGTTCTTTTATTTATATAATAATTTAATTTTTTTTTTTTAGAAAAAAAGGAATTTAGTGCATTTTTGCCTAACATCAGTTTTTCTGTGTAAAATTTTATATGCATATAGTCCTCTTCACCCCTGTAAAATTATATATATTATCAATCTTATTTAATCATATTTAATCATATTTAAATCAAATGTCAAATTAACACCATTGACACGTGTGTGAGCATCACTTTGTATAACAAAAAAATATCTAGATACCAAACATCTAATCGTTTTAATAGATCTATTTCTTGATCTGTTGTAAATTTTGGTTCTGGTTTATTTTGTTAACTTTTTATTTAGTGTAATTGTGATCAAAAAACCAATAAAGATTATTACGAAAAAAAAAAATAATAATACTTAAAGCCTTTGATGGTCGAATTCTAAGTCCTTTAAGATTTAAATACTTGGTAAATCAGCATTACACAATTTAATTTACAATTTAAATATAAAAAATTTTAAGTTTTGAATAGGGCAAATCAAATGCTTTTTAATGTCCAAAAATGCACACAAATTGTCGTATACAACAGTTTGTTACTTTTATTGCATCTTTTTCATGCATTTATTTCTTAAAACTCGGCGCTAATTCACAACGAATATTTAATATTATTACAAAAAATATTTATGGCTGTATGGACACAGAAATGGAGCAAAAACTGCTTATGAAGTAAATAAAACCATTAAAATGTAAATAAAAACGTTCATCCGTATTTTTTTGCATTTTTCTATATTTATGTCGCAGGTTTTCGCTTTTTTTCACTAAAAAAATGACTTGCACTAACAATGAAAGGCAAGAGGTTTCTGTTTGGTTACTAAAAAAAATTAGCGAACTTTTAATTCTGCAAAAAAATAATTAAATCATGTTCTTTTATTTGCTTTTTTTTATTAAATTTGCCATTTCGCTATTTAACAAAAAAAAATCTGCAAAAATAGCTTCTTTTTGATGCTTTTTCTATAGCACTTATCATTATATTTAGTGCATTTTTGATCTATATACAATTTCTTTTTGGTCAAGTTTAAATATTATTGTTATTGGAATATTTTTCTTGTACAAAAAGCTTTATTTTAAAGTTCAAGTTTAGAAATGCACAAATCTACAAAGTATATATCATTCGAAAAAAAATGAAAAATATTTTATGATATTTTCGTGCGATAAATTCAATTTTTTTTGAAAATATTTTTAGTTTTAGACGAATTTGTATTTTTTCAAACAGATTTAACTAACTAATATACTGTTATTTTACTAAGGATATATAGGTATATTGCAAGAATACCCATTTTGTTGCAATGCGGCTAAGATGCTCATTGTTTCTTGAAAATGTGGGATCACTACCAATGGAAAATATAAAGAGGCAAAACTACCCATTATATAGAAAAAATTACCCATAAAGAACATAAAAAAAATTAAACACAGAATCAAAAATTAACTACACATATTCGAACATTTTTTACAAATACTAAAAGGTTAAGAAAAAAATATTTCCAAAACTAAATCACAATTTTACCTGCTGTTTCAAGGGAACATAAAACATAAAGTAACAAAATTTTAAAACTTTTACAACAGATAACATTTGGAAATTTTTTATAATTTCGTACGGATACTACTTTGTACAGATTCTATCGTATACAAAAAAGCAATCATAAGCACCAACTTAAAGTTAGAATATAAGTATATGTCATAAAAATGAAAATGCGCATTGTATTTTACATGTAAACTATAGATTAGTTTGAAATCTTTTAAATTTACACAGCTGAAGGTTGAACTATGGTTTGACATTGTTTATTTCAGCATGGTTTTTATACTTGTTCAAAAATATTCGCATATATACAACGTATACATAAATTATGTGTCAATATTTCTTTTACTGCATTTTATCGTATTTTTTCTATAAAATGGGTAGTTTTGTACATATTGTATTTTCTGTGGGAGGTTTTGCCACATTTTACAATAAAACTAAACATATTTGCCAATTTTTAGTCAAAATTAAGATTTTTGTAACTAGCTTCGCATATATTTATACCATTATAAAAATTAAAATTTTGAATTTTTTTTGCATTTTTTTGACGTCAAAACTTATTAATTGTAGTTTTTTTCTGTTTTTTATACAGTTGGAATTCCTTTAACTTTTAGTAGCAATGAGAAAAATATATAAAACCCTAAATCCACTCTGTGTTTAGAAATCGGGGTCTTTTGTAAAAATTATTATTGCCCGATTTCATATACATCATTTAAGACTTTTATTGTTTTTGCAATAATTTGATAATTTTTTCTTTTTTTTTATATGTATTGTAGAAAAAAGTAATATAAAAAACAAATTTTTATTTTAAAATAACTCCATATAATACTTATATGTGTTTTTTAAATATAGCCGTTTATTTGTAAAAAATATAACTATGGTTGGAAACAAGTTTTCTCCTAGGTAATTTAACAACATATCGATTTAAAAAGTTAAGCGCGCGTAAAGTACTTTTTATATGTTTTGTTTTTATTATTCTACGTTGCATGAAAAATCCCGCCGCACCTACCAATATTACATAATATTGCCGTTTGCAATACAAAGAAAACAATTTTTTATTGTTAATCACTAGTTCAATGTTTGTATATGCCATAAAAGAAAGAAAATTAAAATAAATTTACAGATATTGAAATATATTGTATTTATAAAATTTCCACAATATAATGTTTGATATCAAAAATAATGCAGGGATTTTTTTTTATAAAAAAACTACACAAATATTTCCTAATTGAGTACATGTATTAAATGATATTTTTTTAAAGTGTCACTTTTTTAACTACAAAAGATCCATTTTCACCTGCGCACAAGCTGCATATAGGCACGAATGACGACAGCACGATAAATGCGGTGCAATACGGTAATTCATATGGTACAACAAACACGATAATTTCATGCGGGTGACAAATCGTAACAAAACAAAAAAAAAACAGTCAAAAAAAATTCCTCTAGCAATCAAGTACTCATCTGGCATGTGAAATTTACAAAGATACTGTCAAAGTTGCCTGAAATTTATTTTTCAAAAATACAAAAACAGCCGATTATATATAAAATGACTTGTTAATATAAAATTATTGCATTTATACCTAATTTTAACATTTTTGCCCCATGTTATTTAACTTCTGCTTGTTTATTTTTTACAGAAAAAAGTGAAAAAAAAATAATTTCAAAGAAAAATCAAAGAAAAAAAAGATATTTTTATATTTTCATTTATCATTTTGCACATTTTTTTGGTAAATAATGTAATTTTCATTTTAAATTACATTTTTTTATGAATCTTAAGTTAAAATGATAGAAAAAGCTATTGTGCTGGTCGAACGATCAAATTACGAGTAAATAACTTGATCTTTATTAATCTGTAATCATGGTGCGCAAATAACTTAAAATTTAAAACACCAAGGCTTTGTCGTTTCCAACATATATATAAATTTTTGAGCAAAGTATTCTTAATGATTCGTTATATGTAAACTCTCTATAGTATTTGTACAAGAAAATTCTAAAAAAAACTTATAAAAATAGCGAAATCTCTACAGGCTACCGCACACTCAATGGCATTAATATGCGAGTCAATTTTGGTTCGCTCTTTAGTATTGCCATAAGCTTTTGGTTTAAAAAGGAAAGACTACGCATAAAACTAATTTATTTACGAAAATTATACTTTAAAACAAGGTTTTAGCATTTTAAAAGTTATTTTCCTTATCTAAAACATTTAAATGTATAGATGTTACATTTTTTAACTACATATAAAAATACAACTATACTATAAATAACATTACAGATAAAACATATGTTTAGTGCAGTTTATTTTTGCTTTTATATACGCATATATAAAAAAAGATGTAACTATATGATTTTATTGACATTTTGGTAATCTAAGGTGCTATAATACATACTATTTTTTTATTTTTTACGTTTTAATCTGATTTTTTTCTTATAAATGTTACTTTATGGTAAAATGCAAAAACAAATTACAGAAATGTATTACGTCCTATAAAGGGAATAACTAATATGTGTAAAGGGTTCTATATATATTGGTCATACAATATATGGCCATATATGGACAATAATGTTTTTTTTTTCGAGAAGCCCATTATCTATGATAGTAATTTTGTAAGTTTTAATCAAAAATGAAAATAATAAAACATTCTATTGAGTTTTTTAAGATAGGGGCAATCGATCAAAAAAAATACGTTTTATTTAGGGTTTTGCATTATAACGTATAGTAAAAGTTTACTATACACTTTCTATACACTTTACCTTATAGTAAATAGTACGTGTATAGTGTAAGTATTTTTTTTATAATTCTATGTTTTTATCTCTTAAAATATATATTTATTTAGAAAAAACGATGTATCACAACTAGGGACTCTCATATCCCGGGATAAGAATATCCCGGGACTGAAAATTCCAAAAATATGCTATCCCGGGATCCCGGGATGCATCCCGGGATAAAGCAATGTACCGTTAAAAACCTTTTTGAAGAATTAAAAATTTATACATCCGCTTAATTTTGTTATACATGTATTTGAAATTTTAATATCATAATTTGTATGCAGGAAATTGCATCAAATTCGAAAAATTAAATAAAAATACTAGAAATAAAAAACGCACAACTTTTAATATTTGTGTTTTATTGTTTAAATAATATACGCCTACCGTAAAAATTGTTAAATACACAGAATTTATATATCAGAGTGCAAAGAGACAGATGAAATTGATTGCTAAATGTTGAATTCGCGTATATTTTATTGTTTTATATTATTAGAGTATAGATATTTGATTTTA
>JAQFYM010002761.1:0-21747 GCA_034694785.1 Agrenia bidenticulata
GAATTTACAGATATAATAACTCTTTGTATTCATTGATACTTTATACATATGTAACTTTTATACCTAGAGAAAAAAAAAGTTAATCGTAGAAAAAATTGACCCAAGAAACGGGTTTTTTAGTAATGCATAAATTTAATATATTTTTATTCCAGAAATTATTTGATTCGAAATTTGCAGAAAAAAAAGACTTGAAAATACGAAACATATTGCCTAATATACAAAGTCCATTAGTAAGAAATATTCAGGTATAATAACGCTACTTTTGTTTTTTTTTTTACCTTTGTTTGGATTTGTTAAAATTATTGTATCTAAGGTGTCATTTTAAAGACAAATAAAAATACGGATTTCTTAAATTATTTTTATTTTTTTCATTTTAGCATTCCGTGACTAAAAAAAACAAATACAAAAACTAATCATTGAAACAAAATTTTGTTATGGCTATTTTTTTAAAAATTTGCCCTGTTCGATAGCTATACGTTTATCTTTTTTACGAAACCATTTATGTTTATACGTCTAAACCGCGCATAAAACAACATTGCAAACACAAATGTACCCGTTATTTTACAGTTCGAAAATTTTAAAAAATCCAAAATAAATTTTTAATGCATTTTTATACACAAATTGTATATATTTTCTCTAAAAAACCGTGTAAAATTAGTAAAAGAAATCCAGAAAATTCAACACTTACTTTCGTAATGATTTTTTGATACAAAAGCTGATTAGTATTTTTTTTCTAAATATAATGCTGAATTCGAATTAAATAACAATAGAAAGTTCATATGATAAGTGTCTAAGCGCATCACTTACTAAGTTCATATGATAAGTGTCTAAGCGCATCACTTACTAAGCTTATTTTTTTTATGGCTTTTTTCCGCAATAAAAAAAAAAATCGGGCCCCAAGTTTTTCCCGGGGCCCCGGGGTGTGGAAAAAAGAAGCAAAAAAATACCCCGGGTTTTTTTACCCCGGGGTTTTACGAACCCTAACAGTGTATAGATACAGATTTGTTTTCTAGGTAATTTCATGACAAAACTGAGGCTCGATAGCGTGACAAAAAATGTTGAAAGTTAATTAAAGTAAAAGAAAACAGCCCAAAGCGCATTTCATCTCGTTTATTTCTGACGTACTATCCGGTTGCAAAATTATTAAAGGACATTTAAATATCTATCGTCTAGAATGATACAGAGTTTGCGATAATACTTGTTGACTCCTGTTGCTGCAGACCCAAATATTGATGAAGACAAAGTGTTAAATTTATAAAAGCTCAGAATAATGAAATATAAGTACTTATGATAAAAATAAAAATAAAAGTAGAAAAGGTATACATAGACATGTTTGTAAGCCAATGATATTTTTGTATTTCGAGAGATGAGTGGAAAAATATATTAGGTATCGATTTTTAGACAAAATATATTAGGTATCGATTTTTAGACAAAATATAAACATCTATGAATATTTATAATAATAAGCTACAAGTACAAGCAAATATCAAAATAGAACAACTAGTTAGTAACTAGTAAATGCAAGATGTAGTAAAATCCAAGCAATAAACAGACACCATATAAACACAGAAAACCATATACTAATTGCAGCTAAGTTTTGGAAAAAGGGAACAATTCTAACAGTATAACAATGTAAAAAAGCCATACATACATAGCTAAAGGCATTTTTTGTCAATCATGTTCTCCATGGCGAGCACCGATTACAATGGTTAAGAAAAGGGACAAAAGACATTAATGTTGCATGACATTCATGGCAATATATAGTATTACAAAATAAGATACCTACCCAATATAAACCTTAAAGTTTTTTTCACACTTGTTGGCATAGGAAGCCATCTTCAGCCTTTAGATGCTGACTTGAGTAATCTTCAAGTAGATATGGAAAATATTTATACAGAGAAAACGGCTGTTGCGTTTCGTCAAGAAATTTTTGAAATACAAAAAAATGCCTGCTTGTCTTGTAAATGCTTGCGCTACCTTTACGCGCATCATGATCAGTGTTGTGTGTGCGACGCATTAAACATTTGTTTTTTTCTATCTTTAAGATAATATAGCATATATTGCAAATACAGAAGAGCATAGAAATCATATTACAATTACACAAAATGCGCTAGAAAAAATAACCTTTGTTAAAAAAAAGACAAGTGTATGTATGGTACGCATAAAATGCAAAAAAAAGACACTTAAAAAAAACTGACACATTTAAATCTGATAATGACTGAGTATATGCTAAAAAACTTCTCGCGTGTACACAGCGTTTTTGCGTAGTAAGAACGTTTTCATGGGTAAACAAATAAATGTTGCAGGTGAATCTAAGACCTCAGTACTTTATGTGTCCCATTGTATGATTTAACTCGGGGGTAGGAAATGAAAATGAAAGGTGTTGAAAATAAGCTATGATCACCTGAAATTATAAAAAATTGATTAAACAAAAATTCTTTTCGACCGACACACTACTACCAATCACAATTTTTTTATGAGAAAGTCATTTTGACCACTGATGCTTCCCAAAAGAGCTTGGGTGCCGTGCTTACTCAGGTTCAACAGGGACTGGAGAGAGTAATTAAATATCGAAGCCTAATATTTGTCAATGCACAGAAAAAATACAATGCAACGGATTGTGATCTTTCAGCGGTAGTTCATGCATTTAATCATTTAAGACCGAATTTTTTAGGACGCAATTTCGTTTTAAAAACAGATAATACAGCATTACTACGCCTATTTTAATCATAGAATCAGAAATCAAGATTGTATAGAGGGCTGGTATTATTACAAGAATATCTTATAAGAACCACTTCTTAGAAGCCATATTAATTGCACATATGAACAGTAACATGGATTTTACTGCAACTCAGTATATAAAAGAGAAATGATTAAAAGATACTGGATTAACGAGATGAAATGCAAATAATTGCAAAATAGCATGCAAAAAGGGACATTGAGACCCTAGTGAAGGTAAAAATCCCTTTTAAACAAATATAAATCAAGAAATGCCAATTCTTAGATCAATGATATGATACGGAAATGTATACCATGTCAACAAGAACAAAATAACAAGACACAATTAGCGTGCGAATCAATCTTTTTACGTGATAAAACCGAGTATTGGTAAAAAGTCGTAATTTAGCCGTTCACAAAAACAGAAAAGGCAACAAAGTATAAGTTACTTTAGTCGATGTTTTCTTGCGACGCGGTGCAGATTTTGTGTTTTAAACAAAACTTTAAATACAATATGTTACTGTTTATCGTGTAAAATCAAAAAACAGGGCGCACCGCAAACATTATTGCAAGACAAATGAATCGGAATTATATAACAGAAGTTGTAAGTATTTGTGTACTATTAATAACATTATTTTAAGACAAAGATGTCTATAGTACCTCCGTACCTAAGGTTCTACCGTATGATTTCACCGCATCTTTATAGCCAAACCAAAATAGATAACTAATTAGGTAAAACAAGTTACAACTAGCCATAAAAATAGCTGTGTAAGCATATCATGTAATAGAAAAAGGCTAATGAGTGCGCAATTCTAAACTTTGGCAAAGTAATATAAAAATTGCGGCAGATAACTAGTAATTTAGTAATGAACCTAACGGCCAGAACGTAGATAAATATATTTTTTATACCCATGCAAAAAAAAGAAAATAGGAATGATGAAAGTTCATTTTTTAAAAAAAACGAACTAAATATTTTTTAACCGTGATAAGGTTTTTAGTTGAGATCAAGGAGTCACAAAGCAAAAATGCTGCAACTTAGCCTTTACAGGGAACTATAATACAAGTCATGTATGATGCATATAAAAAGCTTTATTTAATAGCCGATATGTTGAGCCAATAATAAAATGAAAATGAAAATGTTTAACAAATAAGAAGAAGTGTTGGAGAAAATATATGGAGGGAATAATGTGACCTTTTCTACGGTTTATGATATTAAGATAATTAAGACCCATTTTATAGAATTTAAATGTATGAAAAATTTGCTAAACAAAATATTGCATAACGCTTTTTAGTATTTCTATGTAAAGATCATACCACGGTTTACAGTATAATTTTTGAAAGTCTATAGAAACATTTAACAATCTAAAATTGGTACATTTACACTTTTTATAGTTTTCTGTGCTATCACAAAAATCCAGTTACTTTATGTTAGCGTAGTAATGGTTTGACGCACGGCGCGTGTTGTTTATTCCCTTACAGTTTTGAAATTGAGCAGACGCAAAAATTAAAAAAAAAAATCAATGTAGTAATAAATACGGGCAAGATAACCGTTTCTAAATAAAGACGTTATCAACCGTATTTTCTTGACATTGGCAATAACATAAACTCCTTTTAGCAAGACATTTAATTTTTTTTAACCCCATACATAATCAAAAAACAGATGTTTTTTTTTTACGGAGTACGACAACAGGTTTTGAATTTAAAAATGTATATTAAAAATAAACTTCGTTTATACAAAAGATTTTGTATTTTTTTCGCATATAAAGCTAAAAACGTAAAGTTTGTCTAAGAGGAGCTGCTAAATAAAACAATACCAGGTACGCTTTAGATATGTTTTATGTAGTATTTACCAAAAAATACGTATACTTTGCATTTGATAGTTCTTCAGAGCGTTTTCTCTAATCCTCTACACTATTTCGAAAAAAAACTATAGCAATACGCTTAAATGACTTATTGTTTGCACTACAACTCCTTTTTAGTGATTTAAGTAACTACGCTGCAACAAGTGCAAAAAACAACATGAAACAATTTTGTTTTTGGATAGCTGGTCATGCCTAATGCCACTAAAAACCATTTTGCTAAAACTTCTTTTAAAACAACAAGATTACTAAAAAATACATGACATTTGTGGCTGAAAAGTACGCACAGCAAGTATTGCTACTGTTAGTTTTTTTTGTTTCATGAGTTAAGTGAGATCCGTGTTAATAAGGCTGTTGCATATTATTTTTTTACTACGTCGTAAAAAGCCATGTTCCGGCTATTTATACGAAGAAACGTTCGTAATATTTGCATATATATAAATATGCGGTAAAAAAATTTTTTCTTTTAAATAAAAACTCGGATTAACATACAGGTGAAAAAAATACAAGCCACTTAAAAATGTCAACTGTTTAATGATACGAATATACGCAGTTTCTCTGATTAAAAAACAGGTAATTCTACGCTTGGTGTTAAGTATATATTTTGATAAAACAAACCTTTGACATAAGGTTGATTTTTAATTTACCACCGATGACAAAAAAAAGTAATTAAGCTTAAGCTTACAAAAAACGTCTAAGCACCGACTGCGCCTCTAACTGTTTTTTTGCACAAAAAAGCCTTTAACAAAACATATTTTACGATAACCATGTAAAACAGGCTATAATGCAGCTATATGCAAATATCTTGTCATCGGGGAATCCAAAAACTAGGATGCAGCCGTTATCTTAATTGCAAGCTTCGAGATAGACATCATAACAAAAATGCTGGGACTGCACGTAAAATGTAAACAAACAAAAAAATGCATGTGTCATACTTGCAAAAATTTTTACATAAATACATTTGTTTGGCTCTTCTAGATCTAGTTTTAAAATACATATTTCTGAAAAAAAGAAAAAACACTAAAAAAAGCGTAAATTTGTTGACCAAAATATACAAAGGATCTAACTGCAATATTTACCGTTTTAATTTCGCAAAAGGTGCTTTTACATGCAGGCAATATATATAATGATTGCAGGATGCCCAAAAAGTATTTACCCGCAGACATATATGATTTTATAATTTTAAAAGTGGCCTAAAGTTGATACCACATTGAAAAGATTACGTAAACAGAAATTTGCTGTATCTGTAAATTGCAGGTCAACATTATAGAAATATTATGTAAGAAAATAAAGACTTCTATTTACATTTAATGCATGGCTTCCATAAAAATACACAACATTTGATATACAAATGCGTATAATTACACCGAATAAAATCTCTTTGCATTTGTTAGTTTTTCATAATAAAAAATCCATCTTGCTTCTTTTTCTTACCCTACAAAAAAAAAACATGGAGATCATTTTTATCAACAAGCTTTTGTACGACTACTTTTTATTATATAAAAGAGCGACAATCTTTTAGTATGGATTTATGTTTTTTTAAATCTGAATGTGTTTTTCTTATCATCTTTTTACAGTTTACCCATATTGCGTTCGCACAATCTCATGGCCAAAATAAAATTGTAAAATTTTAAATAAAAACTGATGCCGTAGTGTTTTATAAAATACAGATGACTTTGAATAGTTCAAAAGCGGTATAAAAAATGCAGTAAAAAGTCACAATCTGTATTTGTTAACAAATGTTGACAATGTAGAATCATACAATATAAACCGCAAATTGTTGTGACAAAAACTACACACGGTATTTCGAAAGCTTGCAACATAGAAGCATAATTTCTTTGAGCATTTTCCTGTGGCAAACGAGCTAAAATTGCCTAAACCATGTAAACATATATGACAAATACACAAAAATATATTCTTGTAGATAAAGTAAACTAAAATTGTATTATTACATCTTTTTACTTACGAACAAACAAAAACAGTTGGAATTTGTTATTTCTTGGCAAATGAAAGAGTATGACAGGCCGTATGATTTTTTGTTTTACATAAGAATACAAAATCATTATATAAAATACCGAGGCAATGATATTTTACATTATTAAAATAGATTAATATAAAATATAGCGAATTTTTAACATGGGAGACTTATAAATAGAAAAACACTTTTATTACGATGTATAACCCGCATACCTTGATACTTAAAAACACATGCAGATCTAACAGCTTAAAAAAAATTAGTTTACCCAACAACACATAATTTTTTTTTATATAAACACCACAAGTAAAAACCATACATCATGCCACTGGTAATAGCTAAACATATTTTTGCAGTACCAAAAGGAACCCATAGATTAGATTGAATACACGGTAAGCTTCTTAAGGACGATATTCAAAGTTATCATTAGACTTTTTTTTCTCTAGTTATATCCAGTTGTTTTTCGCAAAACTTATTGATAACCGCCTTCTCGTTTGTGTTGCTTTACACAGATTAAACGATTTAATGGACCCCGATATGTGTTAAAACTTACAAAAGCGCTATGGAACAAGTGGCATACTAGGATGCGAATGTGTGCATTTTATGATTTGCAAATTCATGTCTATTGCAACCATTGGCATACAAAGATAATAAAACCAAATTTTCAGATGGTCTGGCACTTTATCAATGCAAGTTCATGCTGCAGAATCTATTGAGTAAGCTTGGTTATTTGCAAGAGGAATGCAGTAAGTACACCAAGATTAAGCGGAAAATTTTCCTGCTTTAATAGACCTCATTCTTGTATTTGGGTCAACGCAAGAATAGCCTGACGCAAATAAAAGCCCTACAAAATTTGATGTGCACAATATGTGATAGACAGGAATTTTGATAAAGTTACAAGCAAGAGATGGTTATTTTGATTTCCAAGCTTATTTTTACACATAGAAATCATAAACACGAGATAAAAACACAACAAAGCCTTGTATTTTTTAAAGGGTTCATTTGGAAAAAAATTCAATTGATTTCTCGGTAACTAAAAAAATGGCGTGTAAAGTATTTTGGTACATCATAAGGTCCGCTGTTTTGTGAATAAAACAAAAATAAAGTAACATTTAAGTGAAATTGAGTGCAACTTAAAAGAGCGAATAGAAAGAAAAGAAACTGTAAGGCATGTAGTTTATGATAACTGCTTATATTATAGTTACGAATATAATATGTGAGTAGATCAAGTCGTTGCCATATACATCGTAACTCGAAAACCCGCAAAAAAACGATTGCATTTACATTTAGATTTTTACAAAGCATGAAAAAACATATACTAGTACACAAATGAAAAGTTCTTGCAGCTGTTGTATGGCAGACAAAACCATTAATTCTTAGCAGGTAATAAAATATTTGATAATGGCGGATCATCAATATTTAGCTGCATAAAAAACCAGTAACATAATTTAACAAAATGCCGTAGATATGAATAGTGACACAGGCAGAATGCATTATCCGTCTAATGCGGTAACCGGACGGAAAACTAGTTTGAGCAAGTTTTTTCTTAAGAGAAACTTCAATGTATTAAGAAAGCATTGTGGAGACATTAAAAAAGATTACTAAAAAAAAACTTCGTAAATAAAAAAAAAGAAATATCGCAAACACTTTGAAACGTATATTGTACGCAGATTTTTTTTAGTGTATAAATCCAAACGCTTAGGAAAGACGATATAACAACCAAACTATGACAAAAAAGCAATGTAAAAATGGGCCGCTTTGTGTTATGATGTGTATTCTACAGTGTTTTTTTTATATATTTTTATGTGTATTTTCTGTAATATATTTATGCTTTTGTTGTAATTTAAAAAATGAAGCAGAAGTCTTTTACTAAGTAAAGATCAAAGCTAGTGTGATACCTGTTTCTAACCCGGATCATATTATTTTGCAATTGCAAGTAAATTACAATAGAACATGTTTGCAGATAAAAAAAAGCGTATGAAGAGATAACATTTCCCGGGACACGGGTTTTTAGGATCTCGGGATCCCGACTTTTTTTTTGCGTTTTAACGTCAGGAGTTTAAACGGGTTCGGGAGTTTGCAAAATATCCCGGTGTCACGTTGTGAAACCGTATCCGTTATATAAGCGTCCACCCGTAGTAACTTAAACAGACCATAAAAAAAATGTTTTTTATAAAAACAAAGAAATGCAAAAGATTGTATGTGTACTATGTACTATAATTTTGTGCTACTTTTTTTTTGCCGGTTCACATATGATACGTAAAAAAAAAAAATCAAAATATGCTTTTATGGCTTTAAAAGCATAGAACAAGCATAAATTACAGTTTTCAGTATGATTTAAATACGAATATATAATTAAAAAAAACAACAAAATCTTAATGTTTTTTAAAACCATCATTTATCCGATATAAAAATATAAGTTTTGTTTTATTTTAAATATTTTTTTTTGTAGTTTTATCATTTTTTATGTTTCGTTCATAATCAATGTCGTCATTTTTTAGTACACGGTACATACGTCGGGTATAAGATTATTCTACAGTAGTAGAACCGTTCTTTTTTCAAAAAAAATTTCGTAGAAAACGACAAATTTTTAAAGTTTTACAAAAAAATGCAATTTTAGTAAAGCATTTTATTTACTGTATATATTTGCTTTATGTGTATTTATATACATTAAGTGAGTGGCGCAGCTAGGATTTTTTGAAGAAAGGTTTTCGCATTTTTTTTTGAAAAAAAAGGAAAAAAGTGTTCTATGATGTTAGGAAAGACAGGAAAAAAAAAGCAAAACATGTATGTTTTTTTTAAGAATATAAAATAATTTTATTGCTTTGGACCGTCGACTAATATAAAACATAAATGTTTTTTTTAAAACAATATACACCTTTTTCTTTATATTTGATATTTTTTACCTACTAATTTTATTACAAAAGCAATCGTCAACCATGATACATTATTTTTTGCTGCTTTATTTTTAAAATGAATAATTGTAAATTTTGTTGCAAATATGTGTTTAACCGTTCTATTGCAGGCAAAATACTTAAATATTACATTGCATTATAGATGTTTTAGGCGCCAGCAATTTTTGCACAATCTACTATTTACACTGTAATAATATTAGAAATATATAACCAATGGTCGTCTTGTATTTAAAAATCAAAAAGCAGTTGTAAAAATTTCATTCTTTAAATGCATACATTTTAAGCCTCCGTAAAGTATATTTAATAGGTTTTGATTTTTTTTTTATTTTTTAAGATTTTTTTTTACATCTTACTAATTCAGCATTTTTTTTGCGTAATAATAAATTATATGTAAACACAAAAGACCTGAAAAACAGAATACGCATTTTTTTTTAGTACCCGTATGTTCGTTTTTTCAATTTACAAACTTCAGTTATCGATTTACTTTTTTCTGTAAAAGAATATGTTTCTATAAAAAAAAACTTATAAACTTAAATCACCAAGCAATCTGTTTCACAACAAGCGTTATCAAGTATATGACGTTATTTTGATAGATTGAATTATCTTAATTTTTTTCTTTAAGTTACTATTCAAAGCTCACTTTGTTTAAAGTCGTAAAAACTGACTATCCAAAATATTTATACAAGGAAAAACGATTTTTATGTATTACTTACTCTTTTTTTGGGTTTTAATAGACGATTAAGATATCTGATTTTTTTAATTTTTTTTTTTATTGAGTAAAATTTGCTTAAAAAGTAAAACAAAACATATCGATGTCTTTTAAAAATAGATTGCTGTTTTTATGTGCAAAAAACAAGCAAATTAAAGTTTCACGATAGTATGAGCTGTATCTTACTGTTGTTATATTTTTATATTAGCTGCAATTTCTGTATTCATTACTAAATAGTTTAATCCATTGTAAAACAAAAAGAACTCTAGTATCGGTCATGATTTACAGTTACTTCCGAAATTCAGGTATAATTCTATATCAAAATATATAGTATAAATAAAACAACTAATATATAATAATGACCATAAAGATTAATGTTGTTCTTCATCGATATTCTTACATTGTGCAATATGCACGACATTTTTGCATTTTTTTTGATACCATATTTATTTTATTACGCTATTTAAGATCTTTCAGGCAAAACTGTTTTTGACTAAAGCTATCAGCCAGTTTGTGTATAATCAATGCATATATATACAACATAATATATGGAAATCCATTAGAATTAGTACATGAATTTAATGAAAGCGCCTTTGCAAAAACAGTCTTTAGACATTCATTGCATATTGTAATTTAAAAAACGTTTCGTTTGTTTTATACAATGTAAAAAGCATAGAAAAATATCCCAAAAATGCTTATTCGTTGCACTTCGTTATTTTTTTTTTTTTTGTAAACTGTAAATTTTATAAAATTTGAAACCAACATTGTTTAAATCAAAGAGAAAAAAATACATAGTATTTGCCCTAAATGAACTTTTTTTATTTGGTATATTTGATTCTATAATGCAAAGCTATTGAAACATATATGACAAAATACTACAAAAACATGATTTAGGAAGGAAAAAAATAACGCTTACACTAAAATAAATACATTATATAAAAAATGTTGCAACTCATTTGTGCATCGTTTAAATGCCTAAGTGATGTATTCTATTGTACTTAAAAGGCTGTGTTTTTTGTTGTAAATCATAATTTCTTAATCCTGTAAGACAAATTAGTAAAAAAAATTACAGATATAAATTTGGAAAACTTAGAATCTGTTTATCTGCAAAGTTTTAAAAACAAAGATATAATTTATTATGTCTTACCCTCAGATTTTAGATATGAAATAATTATGCACAAAAAAGACCGCCTTTGCTTTGACGCGTTTTTTATGGGCAGGCGGTCGGAGGACTAGGGGGGTCTGTCCTGCTAGCCCCCGGCCCCCCTTCGGTTTATAGATAATGCATACAAGCTGCAATGTTTGTTTTTTAATATTATGCCAGGGTAAATCGTAAAGACTAAAAATAAAAACAAGCAAAAATTCCCCATAAGAAATGTATGTAGATAATAAGATATAATTTATATGTTTTAATAAACAAGAGGGTAAAGATTTTACATAAATGAACGGAATGGTCTACTTAGTTAATCAAAAAACGAGATTGTTGCTTGGTAACTAAATAAATAAAACATACAATTTGTGATTTTTTTTGTTGTCTTGAATGCAGGTCTACTCATGATTTTTGTTTTAATATAAAAAATGACTTATTGTGCTTTAATGTTTTCAATATGACCAGAAAAGCATGATTAAACGCATAAAATGCCTTTTTTTGCACCGTTTTTTGTATTTTTGTAGTAAGGCGTATTCTTTGTAGTGTCTTGACTTAGCTTTTTATTTATTATATCGTGATATACAGGCACAAATATAAAACGCAAAATAATTACATTCATTGATTCCCAGAAGTTATGAAACAGACACATGAATCATTTATTCTTTTTAAAGAAGCAGAAATAATTAATGAAGCTGTTTATAGATTTCTAAACTTAGGCTTGTATATAATTACACATTTTGATTGTAATTTTTACAATTTTCGTGTAAATATCAAGCAACTTTCCTATATTCCAGCATAAAAACCATAAGTACTTCATTTTGTAAATATCCATATATAGCGTTTTTTATATTTATACGTAAATTAAATTTGTAAATCTTAAAGCACTGATTTAGTGACGTTCAGGGGTAAAATTTCACACAAATGTTTGTAGCTTTGTTTTCTTTTATAAAAAGTATATTGGCAGAAATTTGCATATTTCCTTAACATATAAAAGCATAATGCTTAATTTAATCTTAATAAAAAAAGGTATTAGGGTTTTAAAATCGATAAATTTAAAAATTACTTTTTTTTATTTACACAAAAAAAATAAAATCAGGTTCGATCATACAAAAATGACGAAAAATATAAAATATAATGTTTTTTTAATTTTTCTACCTTGCCAAAAGTTTTAATTATACCCCTTTTTTTGTCAAAAATACATTTAATATTCCTTTTTAAAAAAAAAACAGAAACAACATAGTAAGATAGTTGCAATTTGATAGCAACTATGTAGAAAACATAAGATGATGCTTTTACAAAGCTATTTCCACGCGATCAATCTTTATACTAATATAATATCAAAACTATCAGGAAAAAAAATTGTTTTCAAAAAAGAAATTTTGCAAACGATATGCAGAAATTTTATATGGGTAACATATTTTTTATATATACGAGTATTGCTGTGGTACGATCTCATTTTTTATTCTTTTCTTTTTTCTTTTTGTTTTTTTTTAAGTAAAAAGAGGTTTTTTTATTTTTTTTTGACAACTAAAAGGGTTTTTATTTTGATTTGGGGCAAAAAAAAGTATGTATAAAATATTAATTATTTATTCGTTTATTCTTACCAAATGGTCAAACATCAATTTTAGTTTTTTTTGTGTGAATTACAGTTAACTTTGTAAATTTTAGTTTTAATAGCTCAAAAAACATTTTTTATCTAAATTAAATTAAAAATTATGCAGAAATATGTTAAGGAAATTTTGCATATTTATGGCAATATGCTTTTTTTATGACAGAAAACATAACCGAAAAACATATCTGAAACTTTACCCCTGAATGTACTAAATCTATGTTTTCCTTCGGTAAAATTTACTTTACGTATAAATATAAAATACGCTTTTTTAGGCTGTTTCTAAAATAAAGTACTTATTGTTTTTATGCTGGATTAAAAAACTGTTACATGCCATTTATCCAACATTGTAAAAATTTAATCAAAAATGTTCAATTATATACAGGCCTGATTTTAGCACCATAAAGCATCTTTTTATTTTATATCTGAATTTCTAAACAGAAAAAATGATTTATGTGTCTGATGTATACCTTCTTGGAATCAATGAATGTAATTATTTTGCGTTATATACTTGTGCCTGTATTTACCGACATAATAATAAAAAGCCAAGTCAAGACAAAAAAAAAAATAACGCCCTACTACAAAAGCAAAAAAAAACGCTTTAAAAAAAGGCATTTGCTGCGCATAAATGTGATTTTTATTGTCAGATTTTACACACCAAAGCACAGTATTTTATCGTTTTTATTGACACAAAAAATATTTGTAGACCTGACTGCGAAACAGTTAACTAAAAAAATCAAAAATTTTATTTTTTATCTATTTAGTTACAAAGCAACAATTTCGTTTTCTGATTAATTAAGTAGACCATACCGTAATTTTTTGTATAATCTTTACCCTTATGTTTATTTGTACATATAAAATATATTTTATTATCTACATACAATTCTTATACGGCATTTTTATTTGTGTATATTTTTTAGTCTTTATTTTTTACTTTGGCATAATAACGGATAACACAAATTACAACTTGATTCAAATAAATACACGTAAAGCATGTATAAACACATAAAATAAAATGCAAAACTAAAATAGCATCTTTTTGTAAAACTTTAAAAATTTTTCGTTTTTATCGACTTTTTTTAACGAAGAACGGTTCGTCTACTGTAGGAAATCCGTACAATCGTAGTAAAAACTTAAACAAAAAATGACGACATTGATCTAGAACGTATTTTAAAAAATACAAAAACTACAAAAAAAATATTTACACTATAGGAGTGTTCATGTATACACATATATGTAATGAGTTTTTATTCAGAAAAGCGCAAATCAGAAAAAGCTGCAATAAAAAACTACATACTGCATTTTTCTTAAACACAACAAATGCAGAAAAAACTACAATGAAATTTTATCATGTTTTACTTAGAAGTGTAAACCATTTTCTTTTTCTACATATATGTATTTTTTACGTATATGCATTTTATGCGTAAAAACCTGTCCACAAAAAAAGAATACATGTAAAACCGTTACATATATGTAAATCTTACATACCATAGCTCTTGTATGTAAAATTTTTACTAATGTAATATTGACAAAAACATATATTTATTTACAAATATGTAATATAATCTAACATATATGATAGAACGTGGACACGCCTTAAAACAAAACTTGGGTTTTTTTCGTATTAGATAAAATGAAGGGTTTATAAAAAATAGGATTTTACGGGTTTTTCTAAATAGATATTTTGTATTTAAAGCATACTGAAAACTATAATTATTGCTTGTTCATTTCTTTAAATGCCAATAGTGCATATTTTGCATTTGTTTTTATTTTTTACGTTTCATATGAAAAACAGCAAAATAAGAAAAACCATAAATTTCGTGGATAATACACATACAATTTAATAGCATTTTTGATTTTATTATAATAAATTGTTTTATGTTCTGTCTAAGTTACAACGAGTGTACGCTCATACTACGGGTACGGTCCCACTACGTGACACAGGAAGTGGGCGGAATATCCGGAGTTAGACAGTTTCTAAAAAACGCATTTTTTTGTGCGGTATTAGTATGAAACTGCATGATATAAAAATTTACTTAATAACATAGATTGTCTACTGAATTTGATTATTTACAGTAGAAGATACAGGGTCTATGAAACGCTATCATAAATCCAATGTGTTTGATGGACCAAATATCTGCAGTATGCAGTAAAAAAAGCTAATGTACACAAAAAGGCCAAAAAAAGTAATCTCCGTACGGCAATTTTCCCGCTATATCAGTGTTTTTAAGATCTTTTTTTACAAAAAAACGATAATCTGAAAATATAAGTGCATCGAAATGACTACGTCTGCGTTCTGAACTATATCAATTTTGCAGTTTCTGTGCATGTATATAACACTCACAATAGTTTTCTTAAATATTTTCTATCTGATTGTAAGATCTGGATACTTTTTAGGGTCTATCTAACACCAAATGACTATAAATCACTTTATAACCTCTAGTGCAGTTTTTTTGTAGTTGTATTTATGTTTAGCGTAAGAAATTTATTTTCAAGTAATTTAAAACTAAAAAATAAAGAATCCGCGGTTAATCTTGTTATAAAAAAAAGATCATATACATAAAATTTTCACTTCCTATATACAATGTAATTAATTACAGGTTCTCATAAACCAATATAAAAAACATTAAATGCTGTCATGTTATTTTAAATCGGTTAGTTTATTGAATTGTGTCATTATTTTATTTTTGTGCAAAAAAACAAGGTTTTATAGAACTAATAAACCCGCCGTTATTTGTATAATTATAGTAATAAATTTTTATAATAATGTCTAATTATTAAAAAATTGCACAATTTTTTTTAAAGCATTTTTATTGTTTTGATCTTGACATACAGGATCCCGGGATCGTAAGACACAATTTCTAAACGTTTGTCATTTTCCGGGAGAATTGATCCTGGAATAATGAAATCACTGCTTGTGTAATATAGAAATTGCTGTAAGAAACAGGGAGGTAGTATAGATCATATTTATTTGCTAACATTTTTATTACATATAACAATCATGAAATGCTAAATGTTTTTAGAAACGATTTCTCTGTCAAAAAAAAGATGCACAATGTAGGGCAGTGGCGTAGCCAGGATTTTTTTAGATGGGGGCACAAAAAAATAAATCAGCTGTAACGACAAAAAAAAATATTTTTGTTTTTTGCAAAAAAATTTTAAAAATTTTAAAAACACAAATTTTATGAAAATATTGTTTTCGCGTATTTCGAGGCCCAAAAAAAAGACCCCCCCCTTAAATTCAGGCTACGTTTTTTTTTCTAGGGGGGCACGTACCCCCCTGTGCCCCCTGGCTACGCCACTGATGTAGAGGATCAAAAAAATCAATATTTTGCGCTCAAAGATAGTATTTAAATAGAAATAAGAATTTTTTATGAAAAAAATTTGTACGCCGAGTTAATTCAAAAATTTATTAAAATCATTATAACTACAAATATATCTATTTAAATCACTGTAAACCAAAACGAAACCACCCACCGGAATTAAATTAAATTTTAAACGCATTAGTATTTAAAGATCATATTAATAATGACTAATATTGCATTTTTTACTACTTCAAAAAAAATTACAAGAAAACACAAAACTAAAATCTCCTAAAATTAATATTATATCCAAAAAAATATAGATCGTGTTCGGTTATTCTGGTTCGCTAAGCTCATTGCGTTGTAGTTACGAAATGGAAGCATATATAGATTTTTAGTATTAAGTCGTTTTTTCGGTAAAAATTCTTTTATATAAACTCAAATTTCGTTTTACTTTACAAATGGTTGAAGAACCATTGTTTGAGTAATCATAAAGACTTTTTTTCTTTCATCATTTTGTTTTTGATATAGCCGAAAATACCGTTTTTTTGCAGTGAAGATTCAATCCTAGTAAAAAAGACAAGTTTCTAGTTGTTTTTACTACTTTTTCATATATGTATTTGTGCATTAGTGGAAAGGTAATCATTTAAAACTATTGTATTGTACTCGCCAACATGATTTACTGGGTTACTGAATTTAATTCTCTTACAAATTTTATATTAATAATAAGAGTCTTAAGCCATGAATATTTACTACTAAACTAGGGTTAAGTAGTGAGATTCGTAAAAACCGAAATATGATTCCTATACGAATTATTGCAGAAAAAGCAAGGAATTCGAAACCCGGAATCATGATTAAAACAAAACCACATAATTACGTTAATTTTAATTTTAATCGTGCTAGTTAACTATAAACCCTTAGATAATTGTATAGTTTTTGTTTGTTATTACAGTATAAATATAATTATAGCATTGCGCATTTTGTATTTTTTTTGTTGGTCTTTATATACCATTGATAAAGACCATTATGCATCCAAAATTTATTTTATCAATGTCAGTTTTTTTATAAAAAAGCCATCATATTTATCTTATATCGTTTATCTAATACTGAAGCATCAAAATACATTTTTTTACAAAGATAATGATTCGGGATCGAATTCACATCCTAATAGACGATAAACTGAAGATCCAAGATTCATAAAAAAGATTTGAATCCGTATCCATAATCTAAACTCTCTATATACAATACTATATTTTTGTAAGTATGAGCTTTAAATATAACACTTGTCAACCAAATGCACCTTCTAACGAGGAAGGGCCATTCGTACAATATAAAAATGTTTTTGTATTTGTATAACGTAGTGCTTTTATTATCTTTATCTATGATCGTATAAGTTATTAGATACAATCGTTCACTTTACTAAAATGAATAACATATACAGATGCAAAGACGTGAAGAATGTGCTACACACGATACGTGTACTACATAGATACACTATTCGTTAAATATATTAGCGGTAAGTATACATGTTGACGCCTAAGTCGTAATAAATATTTTACTTTTTCGGATTTTTTGTATATCTCCGCAAACAGCATAAATTAAATATTTTATCTCATAAAATAAATTGCATCCTGTGAAAGCCTCAATCTCTAAAAATTCTTCGAAAAGAGTTACCTTTGTTATTATCATCTTGCTCGCCTATTAATATATTTAAAATCGCATTTACTCTCAGTATTGGTATGCTTTTGTGCAATCATATATTACAATTTTGTAAAGAAGTAGTTATATACGAAATCAACGCTAGATTTGAACAATTTGAGGAGAAAACTATATCGATAAGTGTAAGCACTGTGCAGTGGCGTATCTAAGGGGGTAAGGGGCGTATCCCACGTGTCAGAAAATTTTATACGCCTTTTGTTAAGTGGTCTGTTATTAGTGCAAAAATTTTACCATTTAGTAATTCCAAAAAAAAAAAAAAATTAATATAAATTTTTCTAAAAAAAATTATCAACTGTAAAGCATCAAAAAACAAGGTTTTCAAGCTTAACTGTTACAAAATACCCTGACTAACCCTGGTCAAAAAAATTCTGATTTCTTCACTAGCACTGTGTATCTGTTTGCCTGTCCTGTTTCCAAAGAATTCTGTAAATAATTTTATATCGCAAAGATGAAACGGGAATTTTATTGCGGTAATCAAAATCACAAAGTCATTTTGACTGATATAGATTATAATGCATTTTTCTATTTTTTTTTAATTCTCTTTTTTTTCAGTGTAGTATTTAACAGTATTTATATGAAGTTTGCTAGCTTTGTGATTTTCAAAAGTTTGTACGTTAGTCTTTTTAGATATTAAGACTTTTTTCTTACATGGCTTGCATTGCTTATATCCTCTTGTAGTGTGGTATAAGTCTTTGTCTACATAAGCATTTACTAAACCTGCCAAAAAAGAGTTTTTCCTTGTCTCTTTAAGTCAGTCATATTAGAAGCAAAATTGTACATTAAATCTAGAATAAAATTATAGCAAAATTATAAAGGCGTACAAATGCATAGGAAAATACAAAAAATTAGCGCAAAGTAACACTTTGCACCCAAACGTATTTTATAAATTACTTTACCGATTTACTGACGTTTTGCAGTTTATTGCGGACTTTTTGAGTTCCTAACTAACAAAATAACATCAGTGCAAAAGTATGTTTTGTAGGGTTTTGCGTACACTCGGCAATAAATGACAAACTAAACCATCATTCAAATAAAAAGATACATGTAAAATAGTGCGCACTTACTGACGACTAAACCAATTGCAATACTAAACAAAACATCTATAAAAGCTGAAACTTATTGTTTCCATAAATCTACCAATTTCGGATTCTATTATATGATTGATGGATTTGTCTACCTAACATTCTGTTATAAATGCATAAAAGGATTCTGTAGGTAGTTGTCAATTAGGTTTAGTAAAAGCAGCACTGACAGTATCGAAGCATTTGCAATAATGAGTACTGTACGTGAGAGTATAAAAATCATAAAGTTAAAAGATATTGAATATAAACTCATCATAAAGATACAATTTTAATACTTCATGGTACAGATATTCTACAAGATAGGATCAAAATGTGCCTGAAATCATTGAGAATTCTTGCTTGAATGACGAAAATTAGTTATCTTATTGTGCAGTCAGTTTTTCCTATTTAATGCAAGAAAATATTTTTTTTTCAGAGCCTAAAACTTCTTGTAAAGAATTTTTTAGTAAATGAAAATAAAAAATGCAAACTAGTAACATTTCAGATATAAAATGTATATGAGCAGGCAACAAATCTATCAGAAAATTAAAAGCTAGATTGTTTGAGCGTAAAAAAGTGAATAATATACGCCATCAGAACTTAAAATTCCGAGTATAAGACGATGTTGTCAACTGATTTTGTATGTAAAGTATTTGTATGCAAATATAATATGAGAAAAATTTTCTTTTTATAAAGGTTTAAATTAAATTCTAACGGCATTGATGTAGTACTTAACTAAAAATATATTTATCTGTAATTTATGGTTCATATCCTGAAGTAGCAACAATAAATTTTTATGCGTTGGTGCTTAAACAATGCTTATTGTTAACAACAGCGTATTTTTTATCACTCCAAAAATATAGTGAACATCGTAAAATATAACATTTTTATTTACAAAAAACTTGCACATACCTTATCATGCCGATGACGACTTTTCAGCACCTTTTATACTGTATTTTTTATCTTGTTTTAGTTTATCGTACACAAGATACGACCGAAGTAAAGTATTTAAGAGTTTATATATAGGAACATTACAAAAAAACTACAGAAATATGCGTCTTTTGTAGTACCGTTACTCGTTTTTCTTATGGTTGCGTTCATGTAAGCGCTCAAGTAACATAGAAAGCTCTTTACATAGGTAAAAATCACAGTATCTATAAACCCAGATGTTATGATATTACCGCATATTTATAAAATAACGTAAATTATTACGAGACCTTATGTTTTGTAAAAAAAATAACTGTTCAATTGCAAGTTTATTTATAGTCATTGATTTACGAAGAACTATATATTATTTAGAAACGACCCACAAGTATTGGTTATACCAGTATATGCAAAAATGATTTATAATTGTAAAAACAGTTTCGTTTTTATATGCAAATAAACCGAGCGATATATTCTCAAAGCATTAAAAACTTCTCATACTACAATTTTGAATCGAAATAATATTCATTGCAATTGATGGAATATTAGATTTTAATGGCAGCGTAAACAATACCGTGTACGTAAGATGGGTAAAACCTGTATGGCTGGAGCAAAGCATTTGGTTGCGAAACGATCGAAACCAGAAGACAATTTATCAATATGCAAACGGATATATTTTAGTGTTAAGTATAGAAATATACTTTTTTGCTCACTTAGGTCGTGAGAGTTATGTTTATTTTGATATAACACCTACAAATCAAAATCTGAGTGCTTCATCATGAATGGATCAAAAACAAAGCAGCGGAACAGCTTTTAAATGCTGGAAGAGGTCAACAGAATACAAAAATCGTCTACGGAATTGACTTGTATCCTAATTGTTTAGGGATATTTTTTTAATTGGTACTAACGTTTATTCTATTACCCTTTCTTTTTTTTGGTCAAAGGAATGGACGAACTTTTTGGCAGAAGCCGAAAAAAGTATTAAAAAATGAAAAATTACTTTTAATATTATATTTATAGGTCGCTAACTTTCAAATTTTATTTTTTAGCAGTTCTTATAATTTTGCAACCAAATTTTGCAGGCCTGCCAAATTCAGCAGCAGAATTTGGCAGTACAGAAAGACTGAGAAAAAAAATATGAGACCATATTCGAACATGGTATAACTATATATATAATGTTTTAATATTATTGGCCTCTATTTTTTGTTCCTTCCTCTTCTCATTTACTATTTTATATAAGATTACAACTGAATATTATACAACGTACAAACAAATTGTAAAATATATAAAAAAATAGAAGATAAATCCCATTAATTTGTACTGCTATACCATAGTTTACGATTTTTAAACAATTTAGAGCTGCTAAGAGACGTTGATTATTATAAAAGAAGACATGATAACAATGATTAAAAACAAAACTAAAAGAAAAAAAAAGTATTCTTAATGAATATTTATTATAAAAAAGAAGTTTTTTTTACTTTTAGAACCCATCCTTAACAGTAGGATGTTTCTAACATATACGGAGAAAAAAAATATGAATCCCGGCTGCAACCGAGATGTACTTATATGATGTAGATGTGGTTTATTTTAAGCAGGGTTTGCTAAAATTTTACAATTATTTATGTTCATGCGACATATATATAGATATATATATCGGACTATTCTATGAAAATACAACATATCAACAATATAATACTATAATTAAGAGCTTCAAAACTACCAAATATAATTCATATGTATCTTTAATCTATAGAATTATAAGATTCCTTCTTTCTTAGATTTTCTTTTGATTTTAGTACCCTTTTT
>JAQFYM010002762.1:0-21745 GCA_034694785.1 Agrenia bidenticulata
GTAATTTAGTATGAAAATTAGTATTTCAAGCTCATTAAGCAAATCCTCGATTATATCGATTTAATTTTTCTTCGATATAATTTAATTGCAAATTAGTTTATTGTAGTCAGCCACATAGAAAAACCTTTTAACCGTATCAAATTCTTGTAAAAAACGTACATTTTTTATTAAATTTTTTAAAATTATAAATTTTTCATCTTGATACCCAATACCTAAAAAAATACTGACCCAATTGTCAGATATTAACTCTACGGTGTTTAACCATATGCACCATCTTACAAGTATGCCACTCGATCAATTTAAAATTAGTTGACTCTTTATATAATTTAGTATTTTTCGCATTATTTTCAGTTGATTTTTTAAGTTCAATTACTAAATCATTTACTAGACTAAATTGTTTTACGCACAAAGAAGAAATTAAATGAATTGCATGAGCCAGGCATGAAATATGTAGAACCAGGGGAAACTCTTCTTTTAAAAGATTTCCTGCGAGGATACATGTTGATGCTTAATCAGTAATAATAAGTTTAAAGTTAGCAAACTTTTCGAAATCCCTGCAAACTGCATAAACCAAACAAAAAAAACCCGGCATAAATATGTTTTCGCCAGTACATGTCTCAATATCTAACGATTTAATAAAAAAAGGGCTTTGTTCTAAACTCATCATGGCATTCACCTATAAGTATATTGAGAATTTTTCTGCTCTCAGTGTCTGTAGATTCATCCACTATCAGGTAAAATAGTTTGTTATAGAAATAATTATAAATAAAATCAAGGTTAGATTATAATAATTTGGGTAAAATGTTATATCGATATGAATTTGAACAATGGATTTGTTCACCTGTCCATTTCCCAAAAAAATTATTGTTTTTTTTTTAATACAAAGATGAAGGGAAAGTATCAAGCTGTCAAAAATTCAACAAAATCGTTTTGAAAATCACCAATATAAATGAACTCTCTGACATTTTTTATTCTGATAAATTTTCATTGTAAAATTTTAAAGCATTCGAATGCAACTTGGAAGCATTGTGGACCTCAAATGTGTTAACACTAGTTTTTTTTTGAAGCAATAAAGTACCTTTTTAGATGGTTTACAATTACTTCGTTTATTATTAATGCTAAAGTAGGCAAACATTAACACGCATGTGCACTGTTAATGCCATATATTCGTTACTAATACTTGCTCTTTTTTCGTCATTCATTTAAGGGTAAAAAATTAATTGGATATAACAAGAACAAAAGATAATATAAATGCTAAGAAATGATTATAAGTCAAAAAAACTAGGACGCTTAGTCACGCTTTGCACCAAGCCTATATAATTGAAATTGCTTTTAGTTTTATTTGATTTTTATACGTTTGGTTGCGTGATTTTTGAGTTCCCTAGTTATGACATAAAAATGAAATTATATTTGCAGTAGTAGACATAAGGAAAATTTTTAAGAACATAACACATGTCAATGCACGGCAAAAAAGAATATATAAGTATGTTTTTTTAATACATTAAGTTGTTTTTATGTTATAGGTTACTCTTCCATGCTACTTTTGTTATATTTTTTTATAATTGTATATTATCAGGAGCTATTTTGACACCTTTTGAATGCCCATTTATACAGTCTGTAACAAAAATTTCATTATTCTTTTTTGATATTAGTGTTTCACGTGGATACTCCTTCTATTGTAAAAAAGAAGTAAGAGCAGAAAACACATATTGAAATTACATGGAATTGCATAGTACTTTGACATTAAATAAATAAATTCTGTATGTATGACGTTTATTACTTTGCTTTTTAACTGCATTTCTGATTATTATATTTTATGCTATGTCTCCAAAAGACACAAAAAAAACATATAAATAGGTGTTTTTTTAAGCCTGTCCTAAAAAGAGGGTCATTTGCAAAAATGTGTTTATGACTTCATTTTAAATTGCTCAAAATTGTTTTTATTTTGTAAAAAAAAACACATCTGTTTAAAAACACAAACTAGTGTTTATGCACGTTTTTAAAAAATATTCTGCATGCCAAAAACAACACAAAAATTAAAGTTGATCACTTTTTTGCAAAAACGTTTTACAAAAACGTCTTCGATCGTGAAAAAAGACATAGAAAGCATAACGGCCATAAAAAGTTTTTTGCAACGTATTTTTAAAACTTTAAAATCGTATTAAACGACACGATCGTTTTTTTTATAAACACATTGCAGTCACATTATAAAAAATTGCAATAACACGTGTTTATCTACAAAAGACACGCTTTAAAGCATAAAGGTTAATAAATTAATAAATACTTGTTAGACAAGCGTTTTTATATGTTTCAGACTTGTGTAATAACCCGTATGCAAGTTTTTATGCATCTGTATCTAAAAAAGAAGTAGCTTTGGTAAAAAATGTTGTACATTTTACTATATTTCCATAATCATTACTGCTTATTTTTGTTTATTTTACTTTTAAAATACTTGTTTATTACTTATAAAGGCATACAAAGTTTAAGTGAAAGCAATTGAATAACAACAATCATATGACTAAAAATAGAACCCATATGATCTGTAAAAAGTGTATAAAAAAGTCCATGCAAGTAAATATCACCTAACGGGTCAGCAGCAAATTACCTTGATTCTGTAAATGTACTATTTTTTGCGCAAAAACCGACAAAATCATATATTTTCTGCATAGTGGGGGCTTCCTATTTCATATTTACTTGCCAAGAATACTGTGAAAACGCAAAAACTGTTACTGTTTACAACAACATATAAAAATGCATAATAGGACCGCTGCGGGATCTCGGATATATTCATCTGCTTGTGATTTCTTTTATTGGTTAATATCGTTGGTTAAAAATTCGAAAAGGATTGTTTGTACTAATTTTGTGTTACAATAATGTGGTTTTTTTCTGCGCTAATCATTTGTGTACTATTTGAATTTTTTGTCTATCATTTAACCAAATAATGTCAACTTTGTACGGTTGACTACAATATTGCGCCTAGAATAATTTTGCTGCTATGTTCATGTACCGAGAAAACTATAAAAAGTCAGTTATAGTAAATATGTGACTACTACAAGCAGGTACATACTTTTATATTGTTAACTTTTTACTGGCGGATAATAAACACATAATACAAAAAAAAGGCACGGCTAAATATTTGCGAAAAATTAGCGTAGAATAAAATTAGATGTTTACTCAATACTTGTAAACGTATAAATTTTTTTCTAAAATGCATTCATCTTGTTTTTGGTATGCATCGTAGAATTCAAATTTTTCAACCCACAAAATCCGGCCGGACTTGGATTGTACGAGTTTTTAATACAAAAAAAAACATAATACAACAAGGTTCCCGGGTACGCTTGAATAACCGGGCCGTGGGCGGCAAAAAGTCTGGGTTTGACTCTCTTCTTACGCCATACTTGTGTATAAAAGAGAAGAAGCTGGTATTGTTTTTGTGCGTAAATACATTCTATGGCTATCAAATTAGATGATAAGTTACACGTAAATGTTTTTTTATGCACGTAATTTTTTTTTATGCATGTTAGGTTTTTTTTTGCAGTTGGAATTTTTAAACCCTATGAAAAAAATTTTGTTTTTATTTTTTTTTCGATTTTATAATTGACTTTTTTTTTATATTTTATATTTCATATTTTATATTTTATATTTTATATTGAATATTGAATATTAATACTTTACATTCTGCAATTTATAATAGTTTACATTTTGCATTTACATGCTAAATATTAAATTTGATTTTTTTTCAAATTTGTCACGCGCTGTGCCTGATACCCGTGCTGTACCTGATTTCACCGAGGTTTTAACGTAGTAACGCAGAAACAAAAATTATGCATAATATATATAGTATATGTGTTAAGAAAGTATATTACTAATAATATTTTGCTGTTGCGAAAAACGATGTCATTTTTCGTTTGTCGCTTTTTAATTTTTTTTTCCATAGAAAAAACTGCTTTTAATAATTTTGTACTTTTATTACTAATTATTTTGTTTATGCTGCCTTTTCTTGTAAAAATCTATGCTATTCTGTTATTGTACCATGTTTTTTGGCCTGCGGTATCAGACACAGCACTGATATTAGGCACAGCGCGTGACAATATTGTATTTTTATTTTTTTATTTTTTTATTTTTTATATTTTTATTACAGTGTTTCTTTTTTATAAAGTCATTTTTTTATTTATATTTTTATAATAATATAATTTGTTATCATTACTATTTTTAATAGTCAATGTAATCCATATATACTTATATGAAACAAACATTCTACTCTGGAACTGTAAATGTACTCATATACATACAGATTGCGCATTTCCACGAAGTGATGCTCTTTGTATTTTGTTGTCCTTTTTTAAACCCTTTATGAAATATGCAACAGACAAGAGCAATGAACTGGGCCCTCATCAACAGATATTACATAAAAAGTATATACTGTTATCGAGTAGTTGCTGCTGTAAGCATAGGAAAACGGTAGGATTGCAAGTGGTACACTTTTAGTGCCAATATTGTAGTAATAAATACCAAGACCCCACGAACAGTGCCTTTTAAAAGCACTATAGAGCAAACACGCACAAAAATGACCGGAATTACAGAAACGCGAAGAAGGGAACGAAAAAGGGTGCCCACAATTTTAGATAAAATTTATACTAATAATTTACTTAATGAGAAGATATTTATTTGCAAAGGCTACTGACGTGGATAGTAAAAATAGACCAGCCCTTCGTAACTGTCGATAATGCGTATTTTACTGATATGTTTAACTACCTGCGACAGAATGTTTGCCGTAACTCCCAAAGAACCATAATGAGAAGACTTGACGAGTCATATATAAATACCAGAAAATCAATAATAAAACAAATCGTCAGATGCCACTCATAGTTTTGAATAACTTGTGATGTTTAAAACAGTCGTATTCAGCTGTCATTTTGCATGTAAAACTTCACTACAAAGCAAGTGATTTTAATTTTAATGGTACTGTCATTTCCTTTATATATCTTAAAAATTAACACGATGAACAAAGTTTATCAAAAAGTATAACTTATCTAATAAAAGAATTAAATATTGGTAAAAAGTTGCTAGGAGTCACTTTATCTAATACTTTAAACCTTTGAAGATGATGAAATACCTAGAGACCTACTATAATATAAAGTATTCCAACTCTGGTTACAGCTGCACAAGGAACCAGATAAGATGCATGACCTACAAGTCGAACTTGGCAACAAAAAACTTTTTAGAAGCTTGAAGCTTAATATAAAAACCGTTGAAGGATGACACCCTTACTGTTTCAAGCAATAAATATAGTACCTTGTTACCAAGACTAGTATGGATAGTCCGTAAAATTAAAAAGCGCAATAAAATAAAAAGATTAATGAAATTAATATGTAAGAGGCAACATCTTGATTTTTGTGTGCCAATTATTGATGAGAAAACTCTTTGGAACAGCACTTATTTTATGCTAGTAAAAGCATTATTTACAAGGCGTTTATAACAGATACTATTTTTAGATACAAGCAAAATAATTTAATTATAATTTTATTGAATGAAAGTGAGTGAGTGAGTGGAAACACATCGATATACTGATTACAATTTTAGAGCTCTTAAAAGAATGTGACGCTGAAAACTATAAAGAATAATATATCAATTTCATTTGTAATGCTTTACCATTATTCCAATATTGTATTGATATGCTTACCGACTCCAAAATTATTTTACAGCCGAATGACCTTTGTTGATAGCTATACATTCAGTCGTTAAAAACCTCAATCTCTACTTTCATAATATTTTCTCCATTGTCGGGTGTGCCCTTCAGCGGTACTCAGGAATAAAGAAAAAGATTTTTGTAAGCTGTCAAGGATAAAAGCCTAAATGGAACGAGTGGGCAATGGATAGTTTCAAGTCCTCAAATAGATTTTCCTGACACAATGTAACAAAGAAACCATAGGGTAAATTTTCCCAGCAAAAATGGACATGGAACCATAGAGAAACACATATAGCAATTATATAAAAAAAGAAGTGCCTTGCATATATCACCCGACCAAATAAATATGGCGAATATTTCGATGACTCGTTTTCTTCTTTAGAAAGTAATGTCCTACTGTTCTAGGTGATAAATAAAGATAATTATTCCTGTATTATCAAAAATTGCACAAGACTATTTAGCAGTTCAGGCCTTCAGTGTGCCTGCGGAAAGAGCCATCAGTTCCGAAATGATCTCGTGACGCCAGATAGATGCTTATTAAGTGGACTTACGATTGAAATCATACAGTTTTTAAAACACAACTTAAATTAAATAAATGATTAAAAAATTTAACCCTTTTTTTTTGTTTTATTTTTTATTTGCAGAAAAAAGTAAATTAAGTTGTTTGATTTTGTATTTAGTTTTAAAGGAAATTTAGTTTATATGAAAAATTTAAAATGAATTGATTGCTGTTTTATATATAAAATATTTATGCCAACGTCTATATTATTGTCATACAAAATGAAAACAACATCAAATGACAAGCAATATTATTGCAGATTATCTAATAGTATAGAATGGTTTTTATTGTTTCACCGAATATATGACTTTAAAAAAATATTGTATGTATTTAGCTTTGGTTACACAATTTCTTTTTCATATTAATCAAAGGCAAATGTTTATGCAAAAGTGGTTTAAAAAAAACTATTTATTGTTTAAAACTTAGTATTTTGTAAAGGTTATACAATTGATTTACATTTTTATGTTTATTAAATATATTTAAATGCTACACGACAAACTAATTAACACCAAAATAATTTTTTTGTTGTATTAAGGGCGTGTTTCAATTTTAATCATTTCTTAAATGAATTCTCCATAAAAATTTTTATTGGGGAAAATCTAAACGTTTCTTTTTATAATTTGGCTAGTTTTAATTTTCTTCAATGTAGATTTTTGGTCAAAAATAGCCCGTTTAGGCCAAAATAAATATCCATTGATGTGTATTTACTTCTTTTATTACATAGTAAAGACTATCTATAGTGTGTTCTCAACTGAGCACGTTCCGTGCCAAATCAAATTTAGCGTGCCCTTAACGTCCCGAAACCCGATAAATTAAATACAGAGATAAAACATTTAAAAGTGCCCCGGCAACAATTTTTATGTGCAAGGGGTGTTTTAATACAGTTGTTTTTACATTAAATTAGACATATGACGTATACGTTTACATGACTCGATCTTTTTCTACGTAAAGATATGGATATGAGATAAATTAGGTCATTCTTACGTCGAAATGAACAAATGGACTCATAATATCTAATAGTTGGTGCGTTAAATAGATAACAGGATATATATAAATTTTCTTAAGACTCAAGTCATAGAAAACAGTTAATGACATAGAAAGTTAGCCCAACTATAATAAAATCACGCAATCAGCCACAGCAAGGCATTTTTCACTGTTTATTGCTATTAAACTCCACGTATTTTCGTACTAAATAATTAATCAAAAGCTTTCTAAAAAGACTTGGATTGATAATTTCTTTTCTTCTTTATACAAAAAGAGCTGCTTATTAAAAAATGAATACGATTTATAGCCATCACATACTCAATACTGTCTTTATATAGGCAAATTGGTGATATATTATTCGGGCACGATATTTTTGCTACCCCTTTATATGGCACGGTATAGATTTTAGTTGAGACCCTTTGATCAATAGAATCTCTATGGAAAAAAAATATTGAACACGCCCTAAATAGTAATATTAGACAGTATTCCACGTTAAAATCTAAATTATTTGCAAAAATTACTTTAAGAATTTGCTTTAAGTATATATACAACAATAACTAGAGATAAAATCATTGTGATTAAAAGACCACTCTTTTATTTTTATATATCGGGTTACCACATAAATATTTTTATGATGTTCGATAAATATATACCGATATATACATGTCAGTCTGATAATAAAGTAATTAATAATTTATAAATACAAAAAACTTTAAAAAAAAAATTTGATTTAAATAATAATTTCCCATTTTCTAAGTAAAAAAAATTAAATTTTATTATGGCGTATTTTAAATGGATACTCTAAGCAGATCCAAGTCTTAAATGTATGTAAAGTGAGCTAGAAAGTGTGTTTACAAAAATATTGCTTATCCACTGAGTGCCCAGCCTCAGGGGGCTGCAAATTTTGTTCGATCCTCAAGAAATTCCATGCCCTTACGGTCATCAAAAAGATTTTAAAAATGTGAAGATGTATCTTTTTGCACTAGCTTCGTTAGTTTTCCATACACTTGTCTCTTGAATTTTGCCCTCCCTTTACCACAGGGCAAAAAATAAATTTTGGCGTGAGGGGCTACAGCCCCGTCCCCTAGCACCCATCTGTAACACGCCGCTGGTAGTTAGCAAGTATCTCTATTAAAATTTACACAACTATACACATTTTACCTATAAAATCACAGTTCTTTGTCTGCATCTTCTGTCAAGTCATATCAAGTAACGAGAAGAAGAATCAATTTAGCAAAATAAAATAATTGAACTATATATATGAGCGCTTTTTTACTTAAGAAGGCGACTGTTTTAAGGGGTACTATTCCCGGGCGGGGGAATGAAAAGAAAAAATATGGATGATAAAAAAAACAAAAAAAATATAGATAGTAAAGTAGCATAGTTGATGGAATCTATTTTCGTAAGGATTAGTAGAATATCAAGCACCCGAGATGTAACTTTCTCAATATAAGTCTATTAAATCTAAGATAAAAGGTTTAAATCTGTCAAAAAAACATGATTTGATTTAACAACCCTTTTTGCTATATTTAGGTATTTTATTGTTTGCTGCTCCATACTGGGACCTTCTACTTTAGGCGCCCTCGTCCCTTTATGTAAAGAAGCGTCCATATATGTTTCTAAAAACACCTTAATAAGGCAACATAAATAGATAAACAGCCGCCAAATAAACTACGCAATAAAGATCATATTGTGTTTTTTTTTTTAAAATTTGCAGTTTCTTTTAAACCTAAAGACCTATTTTAAATGACTCTTTAGAATTTAAATTTGTCCCTATAAAGTCAAATAAAAAAATAGTTAGTCCTTTTTTTCTTAAATGATCCGCCGTTTCATAAAGAACTACCAATACATTTTTTCTATTATACTGTGATCCGATATTTATAGTAATATGTCTAGTATAGCAAAAAAGATTTTTCTAAACCAAATTTTCTTATCTGTAAACAAAAAGGCGACTGAAATTAAATAAAAAAAACGTTATATAGATATATAATCTAGGTAAAAATCATTTTGGTAACATAAGCGTTAGATTTCCGGTATAAAAAAAGTTATAAATATTTTTTTTTACTTGCAGAGCGACTATAGAAGAGTATATGAATAGATACCATTCATGATTTTTTTATAGGTTTTGTTTTAGAAATGGTTATTTATACAATTTTTTTCTTAATACTATGCGGTTTTTTCTCTATGTTTTTAATATAAAAAATATTTGATTGTAAATATATTTTCTTTTAAACGCATAATATGTAAGCAAGGGATGTGCGTTTTACGTATAAAAAAGATTGCTCATAATCAAGGGTGAAAAAAAAATAAAACTTGCATGTTTAAAAACGCGGGTTATTACCCGACCCGCAACCCGCAACCCGCTTCGTTTTAAAATTATCCGACGCGGGTTAATAATTGCCGACTATACAAAAAAATCCCATAAACTGATTTAACTTTACAAATAAAATTGTGTATACCAGTTAAAAAACAGTCATTTATGATTGTTGCGATTCATTCCGCTTTATAACGCACGTTTTTCACCATTATATTCAAAAGATTAATTATAAAAAAAGCACACATACTTGGAAATTCATAGAGTTAGACCATAAGATTTTCTATTGATATGTAAAACACGTAGTCTTTTTAAACTAGTTGAGCAAGTTAAAAATTTTAATTGAAAAAATGGCAAAAGGTTGTAATTTTGTGGACTGAGACCTTAATAAAAATATTTTTATGTATAGTTTTTATGATATTTTTATATTCTTTTTCTAGAAAATGGTATAACATAATCGGCAACCCTGTAACTAATTACAATATAGTGACTTCGTAAATGCAGTTCAGGATGAAGCCGAAATAATTAAACCGATATTATTAATTCACTACGATGTTTTCTAGTTTTAAATTGCTTGTTAATGTCCATTATTGTTTATAATGAGTTTGTACCTGTAATGAGCATTGGGTGTTAACGCTACTAATAAAAGTTTCTCAGGTGTAAAAAATACAAAAAAAAATGTACATTTGACTTTTGTGTTCAGATTAAAGTATATTTTTTTGCTAATAATGCCTTGAAATAAAAGTTTAATAAAAAATATGTTTCGTCAATTTTAAATGAAAATACAAAGGAAGCTCGGTTCTACACAGAACAGTAATTTGTTTATATGCAAAAGTCTATTAAATAAAACAAAATCCCTGTTGTTGTAATATATTGTCGTTACATCGCTACATGCACATTTTAAATTTGCTAAAAAAGATCGGCTGTCATCTGCTAAATATCAAATCGTTTTTAGTACCAAAATCGATGTAAATACCATTAGTACGTCCTATTTTAGTAAAACATCTCTAATTTCTGTGTCTTGAAATATATAGTAAAAGCCAGTGGTGGACAGGGTTGTTTTCGGGGGGGGGGTGCAGGGGCAAGAAGATGGGGGCTGCGAAATTTCAGAGTACAAATTTTCAGGAGTAAAAAATTTAATTGGCACAGTATATTATCTGTAACTGCATAAATTTGTTTCATATTGGTTCAATTGCGTAGTGCAACACATTTGTGTACAATTTCAACTATAGGGACCACTTATATCTGTGTTTCGATGCCCGAAAAACCGGCCCTGGTGGTTGGTATCTAACGATACATTAAATGGAGACAATAAAACAAAAAATTTGTTTTTACGCGGTTCAAACAATGTAAAATGACATATACGCGACACCTATATATTATTTCTATCATATCTAGTATACTTTATATATAGTGAATCGCCCTGTTCGATTATTATTTTTTGTAATCTACATAGTAGGTAGTATTTTTTGTTTAAAATACATTGATTTATGGTCAAGATCTTTTCCATACACTTAAATAATATTGTTTCATATAGAAATGCAATAAAATTTTTGACACTGGGTATATTTTGGTTTGTTTTTAAGTATCTATCTGCTAATTGTAGTATTCATGTATAAAAAAAAATATTTAAACTGTAAATAAATAGCCCTAATTAGACATAATATCACATCTTTAAAAGAATTGAATTTGCTGATAGAAAAAAAGATTACAAAAACTCTTATAAAATAAAAAATATGTAATGAGCAAGGTCTTTTTTAACTTGCTCTTATCTTCATATTTTCAACGAAAGTTCTTTCAAATATATTATATTTTAATACTTTTAGTTTTTGCACAGTTAGGCGTATATTTCTGTGTTTAACACAAAGAACTTGCAAAATCAAAAAATCGATCAAGTTTTATTTGCTTGGGGTTAATCGTAAATATGGGCAATTTTCGTACAAGTTTTACAATGCCTTTCAATGGAAGCAAAAAAACCTCATATTACGTAAAATACATAAAAAACTTTTTACAAAGTAATTAATAAAATTCTACAGAGTTTTAAGACTAGAGATCTTTTTTGCACTCTTTATGGCAAAAAACCCTTTTTAAAACCCTTGTTGCGTTCATGATGTAGCAAAAAAGGCATAATATGTGGACATTAAAAAAAGCGCTCCCTTAAAATATAAGCTGGATGTCCGGTGACATCAGCGTAGCTCTTGAGTCTTTTTAGTTGCACAACGGGGATCAAAACACAGTCCACTTTTTCTAGTAAAAAAGTAAAGCAAATCACATAAATTAAATGCATCTTTTTACAAAAAAACTATAACTTCATTTTTCAAAAAAAAAGTCTAATATTTTAAGTATCTTTCCTTCAAGAAAGTAAGTTTTTTCAGGGCTTGGAATGAGAAACTGAGTATTTCTCATAATTTGCTCAGGAGCTCAAACTTAGAGTAATGAGTTGAGAAATGAGCCAAACTTTTATGACGTCTCAGAAAATGAGCAATTTTTAGGTATTTGCTCAAAAATAAATTGGTTTGCACAAAAATGTTTGTTTCAACTTTTTGTAAATTTTATTATATTATTAGGCCTGCTTTATATATATTTTTCCAATAAGTACTTAATCAACTAAAATGATTTTGTCTGTAATTAAATTATATTATTTTTTTTACCTATTGATTTTGCTTGCCTTTTCTATCACATTTGTAATGTCTTTACAATATATTAATAAGCTAACTTAATACGTTGATTTCTTTCTTTTGAAACATGCAAAATAAATTTATAAAGTACAAAAAACCCAGATTTATATGAGATTAAATTATGCATGTATGAACCAGAAAAATTTAATATTATTTTAAAAAGAATTAAAAACACAATTTCATAAGTTAAAACTTTTCTGAAAAAAATGTGTGTATTTTTTGTACGTAAAAAAATGTTTGAGTTGTCTCTTTAAATGTCAGCAAAAAAAGCAATCGTATGATTAAAAAAGTGTAGTAAATTACTTGTTGTAATCTTTATTTATGATATGCTTGGCTACAACTTTCCTGGTTTACACTCTATTAATTTTCGTAAAATATCAAATCATTGAAAAAATAAAAAGCATTTTTTTTCTTAAAAATACATGCAAAAATATTTTACAATAACCCTGACTTGTTACCAGCCGCAGTTTAGAGTTCCGATTGTTTTTTTTAGAGTTTTTATAATATGATTCTTTTGAAAACATGAACTGAATTTTAATTGTACATAACAAAAAAAAGAAAATTATACTCATACATGAGATACAACATTTTACGTCTTAAAAACAATTTATTTATGGTTTTTTTGTATAATGCATTTTTTTTGAAAAATTTTTTATGTTTGAAAGTAAAAAAGACTGCATATAACTTTTATCTGATACTTTTTTTTGCAATTTTCCGGTTACATTCCCCCTACCTTTCTACAAAAAGAGATTAATATAAAACCAGTGTAGAATTGCAATACTTATGTTTTTACATACAAATCAAAATATAAAATTTACCCTACAAAAATAATATTTTTTTTGATATTGTATGATTTTTTTTTTAGAAATTTAGAAAAAACGGCCCCCTTTAAATATTAAGCATGCTTATAAACATATTTTTTAAGACTTATTGGATGCCAAGCGAATAATTCGCTTGTTTTAGAATAATAAAATATTTTTTTAAAAAATAAAAATTTAATAAAAATAAAAAAAAAACTTCCACGTTTACAAAAAATTCTATTTCGATGAAATCAAATATTTTAACAAAAAAATTTGTGTACGAAGAAACAAAAAATATGACCAAACTTACAAAATGAATATCGTTAATCATATACTTTAAGTAGCAATAGCAAATCAAAATGATAAATATTCATGTAAACACATCTAACCCGCTATTGTCAACATTTGGTACACACGCAAACATTGAACAATTTTTCCACAAAGAAAAAGCAAATATGTTGTTTTGCATTTTCGCACCATGTGAACCCTCAGTAGGACTAAAAGTTAGTATTTTTGCACGCGTATTAAAATCTAGAATATATAAAACAGTAAAAATAAGAGTGTAAATGTATTTTACGCATTTTATACGATTTTTAAAGACCTCGTTTATAGCAATTGGCACAATATTTTATAAAAATTGCCCAAATATGAATTTCTGCTGTTTGTATTGATATTATAGACAACATTGATTTTTAAAAAAGTATGCCTGTAAACGGAAAATTGAATTTACACAGAAAATATATTTTGGGTCGTTTTTTCAAAGCAGTTAAAACTTAGAAATAGCAAATAAAATGTTTGTATATAAAATTGTAAATAGTTTGCATAATCTTTTTAAATTGGAGCAATATGCAAATTATTGGTTTTTTTACATATAAAAACAAATAAATACTTATAATAACAAAAATTTTTATATTAAAGAATATTGATTTTAAAAGGCTACGATAATTTACTTATAGAAAACAATGGATCTGTAATAATCCAATTATTATGTAGATGTTTTTATTTTAACGAAAAAACTGACCCGGAAATATAAATTACAAAATTAAAAATTGTTTTAGTGTAGAAAAAAATAAAAAAAAAATATTATTTCTATTAAGAACAAAATAGAAATGTACGCGGTTTAGGGTTAGATGACCAGTTTTTGTTTTGTACTATCGTAGGCTGTCTATATAGATGGTTCTTTTAGTAAGTAAAATTATTTTTTACAGATCTTTGCTTTCGATAGTAAAAAATCTTATTTAACATTTTTGTAGCGTCAAAAAATTTTGTCATTATTGAAAAAGCGCATAGCTCAAGTACATTTTTACGATAGACTTATTAATTATATTCAAATCTTATCGTTTGTTGCTTTTCAAGTTTATATAATATTTTATCGGTTATCTACCGACAAATTTTTTTATCATAATCCTTTTCAACCAATTTAAAAAAGTTGTTAAGACAAAATTTAAACAAGCAATCTATATCACAAATGTAAGAGCTTAGAGAAATATGGCCAAAGTCGAGAAAAAGGTACAAAAAATTTTTTATAACTAGCTGTTAAATTTAAAAAAGTTATATCGGCATTCTTTTGTTTGTAAGCAACTAAAAAAAACTATATTCCATTTACAATTTTTTAAAAAAAAATAATGCGCATTTTTTTTTATATTTAAAAATATTTCATTTTAGTTGTACTAATTTTTAATAGTTACTGACAAAAGTGTCGGTAAAATTGTATTTTTTGTACTCCAAAATAAATTAAAGAAAAGATGGATAATTTATCAGTTATAAAAGATTTTTATTTTTTTGTATACAAATGTTTTATATTTTTTTTTACTACCATATTATTTTATTCCTGTAACAAAAAAATATATAACTGCTAAATATGCATAAATTCCGTTAGAAAATATTTTGGCTGTAAGATTTTTATTACTTCGTAATTTTTTTGTTCCTACTAAAGTTTTTTTTTTGTTATTTTTTAAAGAAGTAATTATGCCAAACGGAAAATATTCTTAGACAAAAACTGTGTTTTTTTTTGCTCCACCTTACGTGTTTTAACAAATATTTTTGTATTTTTTTGTGATGTTTTGTGTTTTTTTAAGTAATTTTAATTTATTGAAATATCATTTTTAAAAAAAAGTTTTTTTCGTATAGAAAAACCCAATGCAGAAGTAATAAGCAAATATTTAAATTTAAAATTAACATAAAAAGAAGTTTTTTACAATAAAATAAAAGTTAAAGATAAATTTGTAAATTTACATTCTAAAAGGCAAAGATGCGAGAGAAATTTGTTACACAAAGAAATCGGTTTATTATTTTCTATTTTTTAAAAACAATTGTAAAGACGTCTGGTGGTATATTTAATCAGCATAAAAATAATAATAACTACACTTTTCTATTTTTTATGAATAATATATCTAAATTTTTTGTGTTTTAATTTTTTAGGGCTAAGTGTTCTATTTTAATACTAAAGTGTGCAGTGTTTGTGTTTTTACAACCACTCTTACATTACAGTAGTTGAGTCCCAAGGTAACCCTAACATTGCGCCCCATGATGATATTCATCCTAAGAAGCGGTGTAAACCGCCTAAAAAGGCTTAAAATGAGAATCTGAGGGCATATTTACAGAGAACTTGCCGAGATGTACATATTGCACTACTCAAAACGTGTCCGTAGCCACATAAACGCTATCGGAAAAAATATGTACGTTTTGGGATGATTTAGAATAATAGCCTGAAACAGGGTAATTAATATCAATCATGAGATTAAATATTCTAGATGAAATATAGTTTCAAGTGGAATTTGAAAGCTATATAAAGAATAAGAACGTAAATAAATATGTAGTTTTAAATATGTCTTTTCCACCTCGAAGAAATGCTGCTCGTGGAAACACGCCCTATTCCAACCACAGTTACCGGCAGGCTGTATGGAAAGAAACAAATACCTTAGTAGAATTTAAAGCTGCAAAAAAAAACATATTACTTGTTGATGCTCATTTTGAATTGTTTGTTTTTATAAAAACATGCAAAATAAAAATATTTACTATAACTGAATTACAAAAATTGATATTTATGAGACCGCCGTTATGCTCAAAATTTTATAAAATGTGTATTATGACTAGGCTGCTTCAAATTGGGCACCAGCGGTTTTTTTATTTTTTTTCTTTTCTACCCCATAAAAATGCAAGATTTAAACGATGAAGATGAGCAGGCAAATCCATAAACTAACAACGATGCAGCCGAAGTTGACAAACTTCTTAAATTAATAACTCCGTATCAATTTAAACAATTATGCGACATTTTTAAAGATGATTGTATGGAAATGAAAGGAACGCTTAAAAAGGGCAAGAGATGTACACTGGTTCCATGCGATAAAAGATCATTTGTAGCGGGTGGCAAAAAATACAACTGTATAAGACATTTTAAAACGCACCACATTTCATATTTGGATAATTTGCATAAGAAATGGGCACAGGAAAAGGAGAAGAGTAAATTGAATTTTGAGAAGTTTGCGGTGCCTAATCAATGTATTGTAAAAAATGTAAAAGTAGGTTATGATCTTTCTAAAAAAGTTTTTACGCAAAAATGTGTTAATATGCTTGCTGCTGGACTTTCATTGGATTTCTTTAATAATGAAGATTTTAAATTTTTTATGGATCCGATTTCAACTGCAGTAACTAACAAAATGATCAACAATAAAAATATTAAGCATATGATACAATGTGAAGCAAATATATGTAGGGATGTTTTAAAGAAAATATTACGCCAAAGACTTATATGCATAAAAATGGATGGATTATAGCTAAGAGGAGAAAGTCTTGTTGGCATAAACGCACAAGTGTTAAACCAGGAGTCAATGATAACATATAATTTAGGAATAAGATTCATAATAAGAAAAGCACTGCGTTAAATTTAAGTGAGGTATTAGATGAAGTTTTCCAATTATATGATATCAAAATGTCGCAAGTATTTACAGTAACAGTTGACAATGGCGCTAACTATGTAAAACTGGCTAATATAATGCAACAAGAGGGATTAGAAAATATATCAGCGTGTAATACACTTGTAATAGACGAGGTTGTTGATGATATAAATATACTTGATAACTATGACAATATTGAATATAAAGATATTAAATACGCACTGAAAAATGAATACATACAACAAAATCTAGTGCGTTGTGGATTGCATACATTTCAGTTGGCTGTCTATGATTCATTGACAGGCTGCAAAAATATTATTGATAAGACTAGGAAATAATAAAATCTTAAGAAATATTGATTGCCGTACAGCTCTGCACGAGAAAAAATATAGAATTCCGATTTTAGATGTGGAGACGAGATGGAGTTCTACTTACGACATGATATGCAGTTTATTACACGTGGAGACTTTTTTTTTAGAAATGATGAAATTTGACAAAAGAATAAATCTTCAAAACAGTGAATTAAAAAAACTAAAGAAATTAAAAGCGATATATTCTCATGCTGCAAATTTTACTACTAGGATGCAAGGAAAACAGATATTGGTCACGGAGTTTTATATAGAATGGTATTTGGTTGAAAGAGAATTAATGTCAATACAAGGATGCTCAATCGCTGAGAACTTACTAGAAAAAATGTTATTTGGAAAAAACCAAGCTTTTAAACAAGATTTATTAAATTGCTTTTTTTTAGATCCGCGCTATAAAGAATACATAGACGAAGATGAATACAAAAAGATTTTAAATGGATTACACTTTTTATATGGACGGATGTGTGCTGATGTCCCCGAAATCATTCATGTGGCTCAAGATAATAGTAAATCAAATATAAGTGAAGAAGAAAATTTATTAGCGAAAAGAAGAAAAGGCTTTCTTGAAGATCTAAAGAAAAACAATAAAACGTCAGCAAAAGCAGAAAATACAACGGTTCATTATCTTTTACAAGTGAAGTTTACATATATTATACTAGAAAATTTAGCTTGTGTAATCAAATTGACGTATTGGTTTTCTGGAAAAGACTGGAACAAAAATATCTAAAAATATACTCTGATGCGATGGTAGCCTTAGCCATCCCAAGTTCTCAAGTAAGCGTTGAAAGATCTTTTAGTATACTTAAATTTATATACAGTGATTTACGAACAGAAATGAGTAAAGATCTTCTTGAGGACATTATTTGCGTTAAACTCAACAAAGATGAAATTAGATAAAGTTTATTTTTTCGATATATAGATATTTAAAATTATCCACGTTAAAAAACAATTTTATGTTGGTAAATCGTTTTTTAGTAATACATTGTAAAAAACTACCGACAATTATAAAAAAACTGTTGGTGACTATAAAACAACTCTATCATTTTACAACAAAAAAGAACTTTATAAAAAGCCAAAAGAAACACGCCTATGTTCATTGTACACTTTTTGAAAAACGCACCTATTTCTGTTAAATGATTTTTATGTAAGTATAGCGTTCAAAGCAGTATTGTGTTAGTAAATGCCGACGTAAAAAATAATAAACTATATTTACACGTAGTATAATGCTATTTATCGGCTATAAAAACACAATTTTATTTGTTTTTGTCTCTTATAATGCGTTTACCACGAAACCATAAGAATGCAAAGGCTCAAATAAAAAAAGATTGTGTCGACGATCATGTTTAGACCAGGTGTGTAAAAAAGAAGGCCGCTCGTACCTTTTTTTTTTTTTATCTTTTTGTGTAAACTATCTGTATATTAATAGATTAAAAAATTTAATTAGAATTTTTTGTGTTCATATGACCAGTGGCGACTAAAAACGGATTTTTAAGGGGAAAAATACGAAAAAGGCTGCGTAACGGCATACTTTACATTTCTAGTTAGAACATACCACTTAAAAAAATTATATAAAATATTTTTATGTTGAAAAAATATTTTATATAAACATTTTAGAGATTTTTTAACAAAAAACGGTCCGAAATGGGCTTTTTTGACCATGAGGCCTTAAGGCATTGCACCCTGTGCCCCCTGTTCCACGTTGTGGGCTACTGCAACTAACTCGTGTTTGTTAGTTATATTAATATTACTTCTTTTAATATTTTTTTGTAAAAGCCCCTCTCCGCCCTTTTTTTAAAGTAAAATATGTTCGGGGTTCTCTTTGGGCGAAGTTAAAGTTCTGGCTACGTGCCTGGTTCTAACATTTAGTAATCTTGTTACTAGTTTGAGCATAGAAATTTTATAAAAAAGCGAATAAGTCAATAATACATTCCAGAAGTGCAAAAGATAAAACTGATATAAAACAAGTTTTTAAGCGCATTTATTGCTTATAAAAGTTATTGTGACACGTACAAAGAAACTTTTTTGTTAAAAATAACTAAGCAAATAAAATATAAAAATAACGGAGATATTTGCATTATAAACGAAATTCGAAATTTGATATTAGAATTTTTTAAGTGTGGCTATAAAAATGAAAACCTTGTTCGAGTGCAAAATATCCATAACAACCACAAGAAGAAAATTCTAGTTTGTTGTTTTGTAAAAGGATTTCTTAAATCATTTACACGTTGTTGCAAAAAAAAAAAATCGAAAGCTTGCCGCGATATAAAATGCAGTTTTATCATATGAGAGGCCGAAGTTTTTTAAATAAACTACAAATATATTTTAAATGGTTATTTTTTGATTTTCTATAGTATTAATAGGTTGATTACATATTTATGAAATTTAATTTTCAATACAAGAGAATTAATTCGTAAGAAATCTAACAAGTATATGATGATTCAAGGCTTAACTATTTTTGTGTTTTTTATATCATTTTATCTCAGTATTTTTTTGTACTTTACGTTAAATATTAAATTGTAAAAAAACCCTTTTTTTGAGAAATTGAGCTGAAGATTGAGCATTCCGTACAAAACTGAGCTGAGAACTGGACAAAAAACATACGATCGAGGAATTTTTTGGAGAAATTGAGCTGAGACGCTGAGTAATTCCAAGCCATGAGTTTTTTAATCATTTAGAACATATATTTATGTATTTTTTCTTTTTGTATTTTTTGCGCTAAGCTGTAATATAAGACCTTTCTCCGAAATGGCATTCGTCTTCCAAATGACGCGCGACATTTCCTTCTTTTATTCCACAAATATAGATATTTTTTATTCCAGCACACTAAAAGCGCAAATCTATACATTTTGTTCATGCATTTTTTATTTTTTCTATGTACTTTCGTATATAAATTACACAAAGTACGCTGTGAGAATTTGCAAAAAATCAAATGTGTCACCTTTTTTTAGCAAGCACTCTTTTACAAAAAAACAATTAAGTTTTAGCACAGAAAATATTGTATGTAAATAATACTGTCTCTTTAAACTAGAGGTCAGCATTAGCCCGGAAATACCCGGCCCGCCCGCGGGCCAGTCTTGGGCGAAGAGGAAAAACATTTTTATGCTGTGGGTATTTTTTTTTGCTTTTTACCATAAAAATTTTTTTTTACAATTTTAATAAAAATATATTTATACATAAAAACATATTTAAATTTTTATATATTAAAAATAGTAAATACCGTTAAAAAAAAACGCATCTTTAAAAAAGTAAAAAACAAAAGTTTCTGTATGTAAATTATAAATTAAATTCAGCTTGTAAATATATTTTCTGCTTTTTTAACAAAAACAAAATGTAGATAGATATAAAGAAAAAAAAAACATCAAATTACCGTTTTCGCATGTAAAATTGTGTTTTTATATTTTGAGGAATACGAAATCTGAGAAGTACAAATATACTGATACTTTACAATTACACTTCTTTTTTTTGCAACTAGCAATCTTTTGTTTGGGAAGAAATGACGAGAGTTTATGTGTAAATACTAAAAGTATGCTAAGTATATTAAGAGTTACCATTATATTCGCAACGTTATGTCAATATTGATTGCCAGTGTATTCTAAATATAAATTTACAATTTTACACATATTTTGTTGTCAGGTCAATGGCTTGTGCCATTTAACTGCGTGCTCATGTATATTCTCATACTTCTTACTGTAATACAAGTCCTGATTTGTGCTTTGAATACTTTTATTCGGATATTGGAAACTTAATATATAAAAACATGTTCCGTTTTATTCTATACTTTCTATAAACTTTTTTTATTAGTTGCAAAAAGTCCTTATAAATGCGTCTTTATTATAAATAATATTTTATTGATAAAGTGTTATATTATAAAATCAAACAATAATATAAAAACTTCAAAAATACAATCAAATACATAGATATTTTCTTTTTTTAACTATGGTTAATAGTGTTACGTGGTATGCTATTTACAATCTATATATAGAATAAAAATAATCACACATTCTAGTGCTATACATGCAGCAAAAATAACATTATACTAACTTATATTTTTTTTTAATAAAAATATATAGTTGATTTGTTTTCATGGAACGACGTTTAATTTCTGTTTTTAAAGCATAAGTATTGTAATACATCAATATGCTATACCTTTTTGAGAAAAACAAAATTATTACATTTTATTTGATGAAATTAAGGTTCTTTACGTGTTTAAGTGTATATTGTTGTACCTCTTAATCTTTATATGTCGTAAGAATTTTTATAAACTATTAAATGTTATAATATATATATCATAGCTTTTAATTTTTTACCATAAACATCTTCTATAAAAAAATATAGTTTTTTTGTTATATTATTTTTTAAATTGAACTATCATATTTGGTACAAAAAATCAAACAAACCTGCATTTAACTAACTAAACCATGTGTTTTTTTTTTTTTTTTTTTCGTAAATAAATTTAT
>JAQFYM010002763.1:0-21739 GCA_034694785.1 Agrenia bidenticulata
TGTCACGGTTGGAAGAACAAACTACAATGTAATTTGAAACTATTTGACAATAAAGTATCAAATCAAATCAAATCAAATCAAAAAAATACAAAAAGTATTTCAAGCCTTTGACCAGTTGGAGATGTCCGTGGGTCGTAGTTTTTTATCCAATTTCCTAAGAACATAGTAAAGTTTTGGCTTCAACCTTATCTAAAATTTAGTAGAGTATTTTAAACTGGAAAGCGTGGTGTTCTTACTTTGAAAATCGAGCATGTGCTTGAAAAATTGATTGAGGATGAATGCGATACTCTTTGTGTCGTTTAGCAGAACCGCGCTTAGAATAATCGACACCATTGTACTGAGTATATAGACAGTTCCGTAGTTGAAATCTTGAATTTGACCTCTATGGTAGGACTCGAGTGTACGAATTACCATGAATACTGTGTAGCCGACCATGATGAAAACTCTGGAGGTGGCTATTATTCGAGACAATTTGGTGGTGTAGAATCTACGGGATTGTAGATCAAAGTGTACTGGAACAGCTCCGCAAAGGCAGGCTAGTTCAGCAAATATAAATAAAATTTCGAACATCCTGTTGGAAAACATTTTGAAAATCGAGTATTCCTGGGCATTCACATTATCTAGGAACAAAACGAATGTTAACTAACTGAGTGACTTTTCATGGAAAGAACTTTCGATTTTACTTGATTACGTTATTTAATAGGAAATTATAGTTTAATCGGAAATGTGGAATTTATACTACTTTAAATTTACAGATAGTCAACTACTTTCTAATTTAAATAATCAAAACAATCAAATCCAAGGTCGCCACTTAAATCGAACATTGATGATTGAGGAAGCTTTTTAGGTCAAGCTTACTAAGCTTAGACATATAAAATCGGCCGTTTAAATTCATCCCTGGGACTAAATAAAAATTTGATCAATCACAAATGGATTCAGGTAAATCTTTTAACCAGTAAATTAATCTAGTCCTGCAAATACATGTGTTTTTATTTCTAAAGTTAACTTAAATTTAAATCCCGAACTTTCTCAATCCATTTTCTAATCTAGATTTTAAATATTCTGTCTAGTATTTAAAGTACCATCTCATCAACAGTCCAGCATTTATCTTCATACACAAACATTAACAACCAGTGTCTAAGCCAGCACTGACCAAGGTTTGAAGGTGTTGGGGGCTGCAGGGGGGAACTGAAATTATTTAAAGTTAAATATTACATTACATGAGTTACTTACAATCACAATTCTCAGTCTAAAAAAATAAAAATCTTACCTTCTCTGTAAACTGATCTTCACAAGCCAACCGAATTCTTTCTGCAGTCGCGGGAGAATCCAAACGGAACGGGCCGCTGATACCTTGGTCTCGCCGAGCTGATTTCGTCGCGTCTTTAATCGCATAGAACACTGAAGCTGCAAGGAACAGTGGCGGTTCTCCAACGGCCTAAGTTTGTTACAACAAATCTCATTATGGCCATAAGAATAATCATGTTAAAATCTAATTGAATGTTTTTTAACCTTGGATGAGAAGAGAGCTTTTGCATTTGGAGCTCCTCGCAAAAGCGCCACATTGAACTCTTCAGGAATGTCACCGAAACCCGGAAGTTTGTACATTCCAGGACCTTTGGTCAAAAGGAGCCCTTGAGGAGAGTATCGAAGTTCCTCTAAAGTGTACAAGCCATAGCCTTGCATATATCCTCCTTCGATTTGACCGATGTCAATGGCTGGGTTGATACTTTCTCCTACGTCCATTACGATATCACAGCGACGAACCTTATAATCAGTTCAACCCATTGTTATATTTAAATGCTTTCATTTTATTATTTTATTAAAATCTAGGGCAAATTACCTCGTGATCTCCTGTGAGACAATCGATCTCGACTTCGGCACAGGCAGCTCCAAAAGAAAAGTAATTAAACGGAGTTCCCTTCTTCTCCTTAAAATTGAAACCAATACCAGGAGTTCTGAAAATACATTTCAAATTATATTAATATTTAAATGGCTTCAAATATTCTAGGTTGTTTCACAAAGGTTCAACTGTACTTGTAAAATCCTGTGGCAGATAGACTGACACGGTCAAAGTAAGCTGCATTGACCCAATCGTCCCATTTACCCTTTGGATTGGCTATTTTGTATGGTTCTAACCGTTCCATCAAAGTATTACACGCATTCTAGAAAATATTGTTTTTATAAATCCGATATTTTTAATGGAGTTGCTTTAGTTTTTGTGATTCAAATAATTACCAAAACCGCCATCCCATTCAAGTCCGAGCCAGCACTGGCAGCCGTTGGGGAAGTATTTGGTACCCTGTCCGTTGCAGTTTCCATAATATGAACTTTGTGTCCAGGAACCTTCAGGGCTCTACTGGCTACTTGAATCATTTTCGTATGCAACCCTTGTCCCATTTCAGTCCCACCGTGACTAAGGAGCACAGATCCATCTCTGTAAATCATCACAAGGGCCCCTGCTTGGTTCAAGAAGAGTGTTGTAAAGGCGACGCCGAATTTCGTAGGGATCAAAGCCAAGCCTCGTTTCTTCCAACGATTCTCTTTGTTGAAAGTGTCCACTTCCTTTCGACGTCTGTCGAACTCGGAGCCCTCTTTGCACTCCGACCAACAACGAGAGACGGTGCAGTAGTTTAAAACTTGATTGTAGTGGGTTTCATCCCCTTCTTTGTACATGTTTAACTCTCTTAGCTATAAAATACATAATTTAGATGTAGCTTGGCGGTGCATTTTAAGATCATATGCCTGCATAGCATTTTAAATTATCATTACCTTATTAGGGTCCATCTGCAACTTGTCAGCTATGGCATCAAACACGGCTTCACAGAACATCATACCCTGAGGTCCACCAAATCCCCTGAAAGCTGTATTCGAAGGAATATTCGTCCGACAAACATGGCCCGTAAAGTCGACGTTTGGAATGTTGTAAGCATTATCTGAACTGAACATTGCTCGTTCCAGTACGGAACATGAGAGGTCCAGGGTATTCCCTCCGTTGCTGTAAAGGTTAAACTTCAAAGCCATTACACGGCCATCTTTTTTGAACCCGACTTTGTATTTGCAGAAGAAGGGATGCCTAAAGCCCGTCATTGCCATATCTTCATCTCGGTCCAACATGCATCGAATGGGACGGCCAAGTCTTTAAAAAAAATCATTTATTTAGATCGTTGGTTAATTGAGTTAATTTTTAAAATTCAAGTCTTACTTATTTGCAGCAACTGCAACAGGTAAAGCCAAAACCATTGCCCTGGATTCCTTTCCACCAAAAGCTCCTCCCATCCTCTTAGTCCTGACAACAATACGATTCTCAGGGATACCCAAGACCTCAGAAACGAGAAGTTGAATCTCACTTGGAGCCTGGGTGGAGCAAAATAGTTCCATTTCGCCATCTTCCAACTTGGGTAAAGCTATGCAGGCTTGAGTCTCGAGATAAAAATGTTCTTGACCCCCAAGGTGCATTTCTCCTTCGATAATATCATCGGATTCACTGTAACCCTTTTCCACATCTCCGTTCTTGAGATTTCGAATCCAGTCGTCATAGTAAGACTTGTGCTTGATAGCATCTTGAATAGTCACAATCAGAGGCTGGATGTCCTCGTATTGAATTTTTACCATTTTAGCGGCATTCTGTGCAGTTGCTTGGTCCACGGCTAAGATAGCTCCGATCGCATGACCAATACAAGTAACCTTGTCTATGGCAAAAACGGTTTCGTCATGAATGACACAGCCCATATTGTTTCGCTCCTTGGGAATGTCCTGAAATGCAGATATCGTAATTTAGTTAATATAACTTGAACAAATTAGGTTGGAATTTCGGATCAAGTTTTTTTCAATACCTTGGCAGAAATAAAGTCTACGACTCCATCCTGCTCCAAAGCTTCTCTAGTGTCAATAGAAATAATCTTTGCATGAGCTCTGCTACTAACAACTAGGGATAAATAAAGTTCGTTTTCGAATTTCGGCATATCGTCCACATAAATGGCTTCCCCGGAGGCTTGCTTCATTCCAGAAACGTGAGGTATGGGCTTTCCAACCAAATCATAATCAGGTTGTCCAGCGGGAATGACTTGAGAGATCTGCATGCTTTTAGGGGTGCCACGATGATATACTTTTGTTGCGCTTTTATAGCTCGGAAGCAAAGGCTTGATGTATGGGAGCTTTAGGTTCAGCTTTTCTTGGACAATCATGTAGTACTTGAAGAAGAAGCTGAGGGTCAAAGACCTTCGGAATTCGATCATGCCTCCTGGGGCACCGGCTGCTAAAGGCAGGTCTTCAATCAATGTCTTTGCTGCTACTTGGACAATGTCATCGTTCCATGGTCGACCAATGAGGGACGATTGAGTAGTCCTGGCCATTACAGTTGTTGGGGCCATTCCTCCAAAGGCCAAGTTGATTTTTTGAATTATATTTGTTCCCACTTGAAATCGGACGAACATTCCAGCATTTACAATGGCTATGTCATCATCCCGTCGTTTGGCTTGTTTGAAGCCCCAGAAGTACTCATCCTGTGTCAAAATAAAAATCTGATAGAGCACAATGCTACCACTGATTATTAAATGTAAATCTACACAGTGTACCTCTTTCAAGAATGGAATCAATATAGAAGTCAATATTTCCTCAGATTTTAGAATGTTTTTGCGGTAGCCGGTGAAGAAAGTGTCATCCATCGTAACAACTCGGGTTGAGTCTTAAATTTAAAAAAAAAAGCGAAACATATGAGATAAAATAGCAGGTAGTTTGATGATTTAAAAGGTTTGAATAATTACCCTTGCAACGAAGCTGCAACTCGCAGTGAGCAGCCATGAACAAAGGATTCAAATCCGAAATAGGACTCCCTGTAATAATATTTCCACCCACAGCGGCTACATTTCGAATTTGCTTCCCAGCAAACCATCTCAGCATTTCAACAATAGCTGCAAAAACTCGACTCTTGTGCTCTGGCAGAGTTTTTATCTGCTCTTTGAGAACGTCGTCAATTTCCGAAAGCGTAACAGAAGCTCCGAATCGAACACCATTTTCTTCCACCTTAATATCAATGAGCTCCGGGATTCGTGTGGGTTGAATTATTACGGGATAATGCAAGTTCTTGAACTTCACCTCAACGCCTGAAATAAAAATTTATAAGTTAAAAATCAAGTTGAATTTCTTCATCAAAAATCATTTTATACAATAGAGACCAATCAAAGCATTTCTCACTTACCAATCTCCGTATTTCCTACAACAAGTTTGGCATAAGGGTACTTGGTCTTCAATTCAAGGAGCTCGTCAAGTGTCGTTGGTCTGTACCAATTCACACGTTCACCATGAAACACCAGAGACTGCTCATCGTATTCTGATTTAAGCTTTATAATAAAACCAAGAGTTGATGAATCTCTCATTTTAAAATACGACAGTAGAATCATGTGGATCATCTATTACCTGCAACTCAGATGGAAATATAATTTCCATAGACGAGTCATATTTCTTGAAATCCTTTTCGTCGAAAAGGGCTAGTGCCTCCTCACCGCCAGCAGCGTCGCCGTTTCCATTAGACTCAGCGTTCTTTTCTCCATCGGAGGCGACGCCATTTCCATTTTGCATACAGCAGCCCCCATTAGCCCCACGTTGCCCACAGCACCCTCCATCCGAAGTGAGCGTTTTGAAACCTTCGAGAATCGGCCTGTACCCTGTGCACCGGCAGAGGTTCCCTTGGAATGCAACTTCCACTTCCTCCATCGATGGGAGCTCCTGGTTTCTCATGAGAGTGTACATTGACATCACGATCCCAGGGGTGCAGAAGCCGCATTGGGAGCCGTGACTTTTTGCTATACGCTCCTGTCCATTTTTCAAACAATCACAATCACATTCTGGAATAGAACTACATTATAATTTATCTAATTAGTTTAAGTACCTGAACCGGGTGAAGACCTTTGGCAACGCTTCCGATTCCTTCTGTAGTTATTATAGCTGCACCGTGAACCGAGCATATTGGAGTGAGACAAGCGTTCACAGCAAAGTTCCTAAAAAATAATAAAGCAGTGAGGGAGGTCAATTTTGAATTTGAACAATTTGAAAAACCCGCCTTTCATATAACGCTAGTAATACTTATGCATGATTTCCGAGTAAATTTCTGAGACTTACAAAATTTTATTTTTCTGCCTGTCATATCGAGATAGCATAACCGTACACGCCCCACATCCTCCTTCGCCGCATCCCAATTTAGTTCCGGTGAGCCGTACTGAAATATTGGATGAACGAGAAGCCACAATCAGATAAGAGGCTCATCAAAACATTTGCAAAATGCAATTAATCAAACATGATGAAGAAATCGAGATAGAAGAAAATGCACGTTGTGCAATAAACTACTGAATTCTTTGAAACCACCAAGTACTACATTGACATTCCATCTCTGTACTTGCAAGAGGTTATCACACGGAGTCTTGAAGTCATACCATACGACGACAAAAACTACATTTGACATTTGACATGTCGTCATCAAATTAATCACGTTAGTTGTAGCAGAAAGATTCAACTACACTCCAAATCTATTTAGCTTTGCTACGAGATCCAAATTCCAGATTACTCACATTTATTTCTAAGGTATGTCAGCAGCGTCCATTCAGTATTGACATGCTCGTCCACGATCTGAAAAAGGGATAAAGGATAATTTACTACATATGCATACAATAGCTAAATTGATTCTCCCCTGGCCGGTTATCTCTCAATTTTTAAGCAATTCATTGGCTTGAATCTGGTTTACATTGACACATAAAGTGTATAAGGAATATTAGGAATGGATTTTCTGGTAATTCTATTATAAAAACTTGTAAACTACAAGGTGCTTTGTATGGGCAAGCATGGCTCATATAATTAAGCTGGAAAACTAATATCTGTCCTTTTACGAATATGTATTTCCTTACAATCCACACTAGTATGGCTTTGTGGAGATTTTTTACATTCAAAACTCGTTTCAGTACATCCGCAGATACTATGCACGAGACTTTTGGACCGGCTTATAACTAATATCTTGTCTGTCTGGCCCACATGATGACATTCCAACAGAAAGGGGAAGTCGTCCTTGGGTTCATGGTAATTGTATATTATTGTATAATAGTCTCACTTGCTGTTATGCAACTCAAATTTACAACAACAAACATATAGGTAAAACTTTTTTTATCGATAGGACCCTGCGGCTAGACAGGGGAGCCTATAGGCACGTTTTAAAAATCAAGCCCTGACTAATAAAATCTCAGATGACTGATTACTTTACGATAAATATGATTTAGTTTAAAATTCAAATTTTAAAGTACCTTCTGTCCATTGACGTAAAATACAAGGGGGGAGGACTTCATGTTCTCACACGACTCTCAACTCCGTGTTTTTATGTTGTGTCGTAGTTGAAAATTAGCTCAGACGATCTTAAAAAAACTATTAGTCTTCCCTTCTTGAAAGTGGCAGACAGACTGATGTGATGGTGGTGTGGCCTGATGAGGATTACTTTTTTTAATTCAATCTCGTCCTGCCTACTTATTTATTATAGCGTAAATTTATTATCCCACAGTTGGTTGTTTGTCTTGCTAGTAGCTCTGGATCGTGGATTATGAAATCGGATTGAGCTCTGGAGCATCCATGAACTGTTGCATGTGGATGTACTACTGGACAGCTATTGGAGTTGGTTGAGAGAACTTAGAAATAAATTATTGGTTATTTTCCCGAGCATATTGACCTATTAAAGGTTACAAAGATTGCATTGCATTGGATGGCGTTTTTGTGTTTGTCATGATACTGCGTTTGATTGATAAGTTGAGATAAAGAATTCAGTTTTATCGACTTTGTGAGGATAATTGCATTAAAAAGGTTTGTTACTGTTTGAAAATTAATTGGATCATTTACGTCGTGTATGTACAGGATAACATTTAAAATAAGCTGGACAAGCCAAATTTGGATTATTAGAATTGACTTGATGTCTGGTGTAATTTGCAGCATGTTAACCGATACTGATCTTTTAAAAATACTTAACATCTGCTCTGGTTAATGGCCCAAGGAAAAGTCTTATGTGTTTGACTAAATTTAAAATATTTTATTATTACTAATCTATAGCTTTCATGCCAAGTGGAATAGGAATACTTTATGTCATTTTATGGCAGGAGTTAATTTAGATTACGATTAAGTACAAAGTCATTTATCCTTGGGTAACAGCTTAAATTATTTTTAAAGCGATTATTATGCTCATGTAGTATTTAAATTTAATTTCAACCTTCGTTGGATACCTTTTCCATTTTCCATGTCAAAACCCACCCAGGTTTACTACTATAAGGTTTGTAACTATAAATCTCGAATAGAAATACCAGTCCAAATACCAATAATATAAATATATGTTCAAAATACTACAACTTAAAAAGTGTTATCTACTACAAAGGTTATGTGTAAAAAAACAATTGTTATAGAATATAAACCCTTTGATGAAACTTTGCAAGAAATTTAAAGGTCATAGCTGTAAAGATTAAGGAATCGATCTAATGTGGATAAGGTGTTATCGCTCCATTGGTGCATTAAGCTTGTACTCTGAGACCGGGTAGTTGAACGCATATTCGGAGTTATTTCCAGGGCCTCCGACATTTGGATTTACTGTGTGGAGTCTCCTAAATACAACAGTTAGTTAAATTTTTGTTTAATAATCAAGTCAAATAATTTTTATTACGATAACGATTAGAAAGTTCTAAAATGTGCAGAAAAAGTCTACCTGTTTACTTCTTCCCCAGTATACGCGGAATATTTCCTTGCTTGAATCTCTTCAGATATCCTTCGGTCTTCTTCAGCGGCTTTGATTTTATTATTCAACCTAGAGAAAAAAACCAGCATGATAGTTTACCAAACTAAAAAAGCATTAAAAAAACATGTGTAACTATTTGTAAAGTATTAAAAAAATTACTTGATTGCAATAAATATCAATATTATGACAGCCAGTAGTAGGACACCACAGATTCCTCCAAGAGCTCCAGCAGCGATATAAATATCGTTTTGGATTTTATCCGATTTCTGGAAAATGAATTTATTCGAAATTTTAATCTCCTTGTATTTATCATAAATGGTAAGGACAAACCAAACCAAAATCAATTACCCGCCGTAAATCCAGAATCTCTGTCATCTCTCCGGTACTTCCCATTATAGTTTTTTGAGAAAAACTTATGGAAAAAAGTTTGAATAAACGGAGAACTTGGTGGACAGTGCTTTATAAAATGCAAACTCTAATTGCTACTTGTTACAAATAAACCCCAGCTCTAAATTCCAGACGGATTAATCATATGGTTTTGCCTACTACGTGGAATATTTGATGAGAGATTTGACCATTCCCTAATTCACCTGATATCGTATCAGCTCTTATCTCAGCCTAAAAAACCAAATCATTACGTACATTTGATAAGTGACAGGAATAAAGCATTAGTATTTACAGATAGTAAAGATAATTGAGCCTTGAGTCATTTAAAAATGTTGGATTATGTGGAATTAAACTTGAGTGTTAATTCCCTATATGATTGTTATGTTTCATGCTATCATAAATTAATCAATGACTAAATTTCAAAATTCACACCGTCACTAACAAATGATGTAATTTTTATAAATAATCCCTTTACAAAGCAAGTTAAGATTTATTTTTCTTTCTGAATCTAAAATAATTATATATTTACAAATCCATAGCTTCAAATTCATGTTAGTGTTCAGTAATTAAAACTCTTACTACTTAAAAGTTACCTCCAACACAAAGTTGACTAACGAATTTCTGAAAGGATCTTCATCAAGTTCCACAAACTCTATTCCAGTTAATTAAGAGGTTTACAAAAATCGCTTCAATTAGTTTATCAAATTATGTAACCCGTAAAGGTACTAGAATAATTTACCCCTTATTTCCTATTGTTATGTTAAATACAGGCTTGAAATTCAGTTTTACGGTTGCAACCCTCAAAAACAATGTTCGTTTCTTAAACATACTAATAAACTATGATCGGTCTGTACTATTACTGTGTTTTTTTCTCTCGCATCAACTTCATCCCCATCTTCAATAATACCCTTCGTTATAACTGGCCTGGTTATTATTACGTGCTGGGGGTGGATCCCTGGGGAGAACCCGAACGCCTCCCGAACTATTTACCGGATTCATGGATCGCGAAGGGTCAAAGTTTGCATTGTCATAGCCGAAATTATTACCTGGGGAGTTGGAAGCTGGTACATACGGAGCTGGAGTTGGAGGGGATGAAATCACCTGTCTTAAATTGTATTAAAAAACTAGTTAGTCAAATTCTTTAAATTGTTAGTCCCCTCATAAGTATGGATAATTTTGTTACTTTGGGCTCTGAGATTCCCGAATTTGAGGGCCAGTGTATGTCGAAAATCCCCGCTTTGCAAGCTCATCTCCATTAGAACCGTAAAGACCATCCGCCCGTCTTGAAGCACTTTTTATTGAAATTCAAAAGCTCATTAAATGTATGTATGTTCATTGATATTAATTAATGAAATGAAAACCTACCTGCCCAGCTTGCAGAACAAAGCTATGACCATTATCAATATAATAAGAAGTACTCCACCAACGACTCCAGAGATTATGTAGATTTGCGTTTGCATGTCTTCATTTTTCTAAGGTTATGAAAAAAATGAATTACTTCCAAGGCCAAGATTTCAAAAATGTTTTCCAAAAGTTTTGTTTTCGACTTACATTGCACTGCTTAACTACTTCTGTGCAAATTTGTTGGAAAGCTAAGGTAACTGAACTCACACACTCTTGCTGAGTTGGACAGCCCATTTTTAATGGTTCTAAGGCCCTACTGTAAAAGTATAGAATGTTGAGAAGGTCGAAAGAAAATATTGAACTATTTATTCAGCCTTTGAAGTCCAAACACCAAAATGAAATCGGGATGAGGAATTGAATGTGTCAATTGATGGGATTGAATTGTGTGAGAAAAATAAAAATGTGTCAATCGCTAAAATGTCTGCTGTTCCTATAGGTAAGTGATACTGACAGAGGCCGAAGCTATAGTAAATACTGTAAATAGATATTGGTTTTAATGTTCCTTATCTTATCTTAATTTCCATGGACCAACCTGGAGCCTATCTTATTAGGCTTTACAACCACAAGCCATTACTAAGAGAGTAGGTTTGAATGAGAGCCAAAAGCTTGTCATGTTTCCAGGATACAGTTGAGCCTTTTTTCTAACATTTCGAAAACAAGAACAACTTTCAAGGGGAGATTAAATTATTTTATTTATGTTTCGGTGTATCGGGGTCCGAAAAAATAGACCCTATTGTATTTGAGATCTATGCCTAGATTGAAAAATTGAATGTACCTTGTGAACACTGACGGTTTCACTTTATACTCTGTTTTCCTTCCCTGTAATATACGAGGTTGAAGTTGTGCACAATTTGACTACTCTGGCTGTAAATGATTGACAAATAGGAAGATGAATAATTTTTTTTTACAATTCTTTGTCTGTTGTAAAGGTAACCCTGTTCTTGGTCTTTATAGTCTTTAGTTGTCCATTGCCAATATTATTGCTATGCTATATTTATTACTATGGATTAGAAGAAAAAAATTCAAACTTAATTTGATTTAATTCAAATTCGATTCAAAGAATAAGTTTAAGTTAAAAATTTTACTATGAAATAATTGACATATTCGTTTTGCATATGTATGCATCAGTAATTATAATCTTTGGTTGGGTGCAAAAGCCGATGCTTAGATCATGAGGGCTTTACTCTTCAAATTTTTTATGAAGCGTCGGGCCAACTTGAAGTATAATTACAAAGTATGTAAACACAGCTCCAAGAACCTGCGGGGATTCAAAATTTTGGAAATTATGTTAAAATCTCATTTCATACTGCTGAGTAGAAAATATCAATGAATCACTTGAGCCTACCGTTACAATAAAAGGTCGGTCTACAGAAAAAAACTTCCCTCCTGTGAGAACAATCCTTTGAGAGAATACCAGTTGCATATTAGAAATCTAGATTAAATTGAGTTACGCATTAATACAAGTCACTGCCATGAAAAACACGAACAAACTATTAAATTTATGCAAATGAGTAGGATTCACCACTACCAAATACTTTCTGGAAATACTGTCATCAGGGCTCATTCCATGTGACCTGAGGATATCAATCCCCCTCGTAGCTTCCTCCGTCACATAAGCCGCGTCCAATGAAACCGAGAAGAAGATGTAGACATTTTGTGTGAGCACAAGAATTGCAGCCATAATGCTCATCGTTTCTTCATTTTTAGATCTTGCCAAAAAGTAAAGCTCAAAGCACATGTTCATAAGCTATTGGTTTAAAATATCCCATTATTTTCATCTCATCACACAAACTAAATTAAGATAGTAAGAATATTTAAAATCCAACATGTCAGACCTGACTACCATAATAGGATTGTAAAACAGAGCCAAATACACTGTCTGTTAGTCGGATCAATTTCAAAAGTATTCGAAACTCTTGGAATAGTTTCTCACATTTTAGCTTTTCATCGTTGTCTCCTATGGCAAAAAAGTATTTATAAGGCTTCCATAAAAGTGGCTACAGGCTAAATTTTTAGAAACTACCTGACTGAGGACTCTCTAAAAGTTCTTTGAATCTACTATTCCAAACTTTGAACCCATGCTTCAAAAGCTTAACTTTGAAGGAATACATCATGAGAAAGACTCGAGATGAATAAATAACGTAGATCATCGTCACGATCCCAAACACTCGAACTTTCCAGAAATCTTGCCGGGAATCCAAGCCGGAAATGAAGGGTCGAAATGTCAAGATCCCCATAAGAGCTGCCCCGCCACGTACCAAATTGAGGTGCCTGAAAGTTTAATTATCATGAGATCCATTAAATAAGCAAGTAATTTAAATGACTATAAAGCAGTTTGTCAGCTGCACATACATGATTTTATATGCAATGTAAACCACCAAAAGGAAAATCAAATAGACCACATGATTTATCACGACAAACAAATGAATCCCTTTGGGAACTTCAATCTCCAGCTTGTCCACAGCAACATTCCAGTAATTAAAGAACTCGGCCGCTTTTTCTCGATTGATTAAAATAGAGACGCTTGAAATTGATGAGTGAAGAAGACAGCTCCAGACCAGGACAAATGGCACCAGGTTGGATTCGAACCCAAGCTGCTCTTCCTGGTCCCAGGATCTCCCTGAGAAAAAATTCCACTCGAGAAAGTAATCGCAAAAGCCCAAGAGGGACAAAATCAAAACCCCGACAAGGAAGATTGTGGTGAAAATAAAGTAAACCCAAAATGGGGATTTTAGTGAAGAGTCGTAAACTTGGATTATACTCGTGTTTTCAGTATTAGAAGTATCCCAAGCCGAAGCTGGTCGTATGACTTCCTTGGAATGGGGATGAAATGGCCAACGACCCATGAGGGTGAGAGTTAGTCGAAATGTTCGGAACGCTTTGTTCACTCGGTTCGTGTGGGATTCAAAGTTCTCGTTTTTTAGAGAATGGATTTTGGAAAAAATCGTTTGAGATTGAGGAGATTTTTGCTGCTGCTGGTCCAGCTCTCCTGTATAGAAGTTTACACCTGCCATTATCTCTTGGTAGTAAATAATTTATTTTTTGGAATTTTAACTAACGGGGATCTTATGCAAATGAGACGCTTTACTTTGACAAATCCTAGTTTTATCAAAACTTGTAGCTTTCTTATCAGCTCATCAATCACATTTTATGCTAAATAGAAAACTCATGTCAACAACCAACCCTTTCGGCTACTTTATTCATATTTGTTCACCTGCACCTTCAATTCCATGTACACAGTGGGTTAATACTAAGTTCCTATTATTTCCAAGCAGTTGACCGCTCAATTGATTGTTTATAACTATAACGAAACGTAGTTGCTAATGGGCTGGCAGATTCACGTTTAAAAGGAATGTCGGGTGGATTGTAATTCTTAATTGATAATCAGATTAACAGTAGGCGTACAATCCAATTAGTAATAAACTGATTTGCATCAATCTGAAATGTGTAGAGAAGTCTGACTTCTCCGTAATAACAAGTTTGGGTTGTAAATCCGTTTTTGGGCACTACACAAATTCAGCGAATGTTATTTATTTAAAAGCCTATTCAATATTTAGCACAACTAGAAGGCTCAGTGTATTCTTGGTCGAATTCTGGGTACCCAACGAGAACAAAAGCCTGTCTGTCCTTTCCTGACAGATTTGTCAACACGTGATTGTTTCCTTTGTTCATAGCTCCTGGAAGTGGCAGATTACATCCTTCGTAGTGGAGGTCATAGCGAAGGAGCTCTTGGACAGACGACTTCTCTTCATTAGTCCAGTTGACATGGCTGGTCATAAATTCTGAGAATGTGATATTCGCGAATTCGGATGGAGCTGTTATCACGGGATCGTACTCGGGGAAACTCCTAAGCAAAAAATATATTTCAGTTGAGTAAAACTTTGCTCCAGCCTTTTGAGTCGGACTTTAAGCATTGGAAATTCGTACAATGTATAGTTAGTGATCCCATAGCGTTCCAAAATAGGCTCGATAGGATATACTCCCCCACAAAACTCAAGATCTTGCTTGGGATAATAGTAGGCGAACATGATGCACATTTCATCAATAGTTTGGAAACCACCAATCACTGCGGAAGGTGGAGATTTCCAAGTTGAATCATAGGAGCATTCTAAAATCCAAAAAAACAGTGGTAAAATATCATAGGGTAATTTTTCAAGAAACCGTTAAAAAGATCCTCCTAGTTACCAATAGACATGGCATCCCCTGGCAAAACTTTGACAGGATTTGGAAGGGTCCGATACTCTTGGTAGTCAAAATCATAACTGTCATCCTTGATAACCCAAGGTAGCTCAGTACCATTGCGGAAATGTCGAACTTTGATCGTTTTGGCTGCCAACAGATTATATTTTCAGATGCTATGCAACTATTTTTATTCAATTAATATAACTTACCGGAAACATGGGCGTGTAAATCAGCCGTAATAATATTTATCCCTTCAGGATTGATCCCTGCTTCAGTACACCGAGAGCTACAATGTGCCACAAGAGTCCAGTCCTTAGTATCTGGGGGAGTCATTAAGGTTGGAAAAGTATTGTGATAGACTTGAAGCATCGCGGCTTCCACTTCTCTGTTTGAAACATTTGAGATTCGGTGTTTTTTAATTTAGACTTATCGATTATATTAAAAAAGCTTAATTACCTTAGCTCTTCCGTGAAATACATTGTTACCCCCGTTTCAAACTCAGTCTCTTTAAATTCAGGGTTGTTGATGTGAACGTTGAACAAGAAATACTCATTTTCATCCTCACCCCAAGAGACGCCAATGTTCTCAGGGAATATGAGCATCTGCCATTACAATTAATTATTCAGACAGAATTAGTCACATCAGAGTCAGTACTATTTATTGTTGGACCTTTAAAATGTTTCTAACTCACCTCTCCACCATTAGACCAAGCATAGAGATTGTAATTACAATATTGTCTAGGAATTACAGGATTATTCTGGTAACACTCCTCTCCATCGAAGGAAACCCAAGGCTCGTAGATTTCCTCAGCAGTGGGCCCCCCTGGGGGAGGCTTACAGAGTGTAAATTGGTAATGATGAGTGTGAGCTAGGGCTTCTGGACTTTCTAATATTGGCTTAAACTGCAGAAATAAAAATCTTATTGTTGATCGATTGTTAATTTCGTAACCTGGCCACATATTGAACAGTTAAAAAAGTCACGTACAGCAACAATGTGGGATCTCATGGAAGCGTACCGCTTATGGATGGTACACCAGTATTTTGTGTCAGACCCTGATGGGGTTGTATAATTTTTGCGAACTTCGAATTTTTTGTATCTAAAATGTTTTTAATAAACCGATTAAACCCAATTACTTTACTACGGGAAATGTTGTGCTGTTTTTTTTGGTTACTTTTCGAAATCTAGCAGAGGCCTTGGAGCATCTAGGAGATTCACTGAACGAGCCCCTCGGTTTCCTGTCCCGTGATAACTGATCACATCCGTGGATCCAAATGACCAAATTATTTTCATCGTGGCATCCTAAACATTAAAAATAAATTAATCTTCGACTCTTAAATTGATCAACATAATAAATTAGTAAACTATGATTATATTACCGAAATTTTCATATCCTCCGTGTCACAAGTATCTAAAAGTCTTTTGAAACGCAGAAATGTGACTCCTTCAATGGACTCACTAGCTTCCAGTAGTTCCCAGTTCTTCTCAACGTCCAAGATAGGAGCCCTGTTCCCTACACCGTGATAATCCTGTTTCCATTTTTTTTAGAAACATTTAGAAATTCACTCCAGCACAATGTAAAAGAGTAATTATAATTTAATATGCAAGGCTTACGTCGAAATAACTGCTTCCATCTAAGTTGACACCCCCGATGAAAATGTCTGCATCCGTCATTGCGCCTTTCGGTGACAACCCGAACCCAACGAAGCCGGTAGTCTTAACGGTAACATTAAATTCAATGGACCTATCGTCGAAATTTGCCTGCCATGTCACCGTGTAGTTTTCATTAAAAATTTCTTCCCGTCGTTCTTGCAAACCTGAGGATGGGAAGCTGGTCACCAATTGTAAGTTGAGAGAGATTGCTATCACCACATTTATAAATCGTAGAACCGAGTTTCCCATTTTAAAAATTAAAGAGAAATTAAAACATTAAATTTTTTGTTTTCATAAATTGCAGTTTCCCACAGCCAACAGTTAAAATACTTTAATAACAGGTGTTAATGGATTTCATTGGTTTTATATCAGATATCATAATAAAGTACTTTAGAGTTGTGCAACGGGAACGGACAGAATCTACTGAACATGATTGAGTGATTAATGTCCAAGAAACAGTTTTGTTATCTTTTTTGGACTTTCCAGAGCTTAAAATAAAACCTCGATTTTTATAAAATGCGGACAACTTGTCTGTCAAGTGGCTCTTTTTACAATGCAAAATATGCAGATGCAACTTTAATTTTAATTGTATGATTTATCAATTTCTCTTCCAAGGTAGCTCAACTTGCTCAATTGAGACTGAAACAGTTTAATAGAAAAGCTTATACAATCTTTTAACGATTAAATACTTTATGACGGAAAAGACTGATTTCTAAAGAATGATTTAATTAATTTTGATGTGACGAGATTTCGGGAAATCAGGCCAGGAAAATGCAAATGGAGAATAAACTTTCATGAGATGATAATCACATTTATAAGATTCGAAAAACTAGAATGAACAAAATAGAAGGATCCAATGAGGTCACGGAAGTCATTCCCAAAATTAAGTGTTCATCTCCAGCCCATATCGTAAGGTCTAAGCATTGCAGTCTTCAGGCTTTTTCTGAAATTAAATCGGAATCCATCAAACTCATTTAATATCGATGGCATCCAATCTGCCCGAAAGGGGTACACACCCATACTGGAAATAATTTACTGCAATATGCAATATGCTTACAGACGCAAATAAAATTTCTAATCAAATTTCATCTCTTACGATTTTCTTCTGATACGAAATCAATCGTGAGATAATATCTCTAAGGAATCACAACAGGCCAAACACCATGAAAGTAAGTGTATTGCTGAAAGTCCTTTGCAGTCATCAAAGCTTCATTACCACTAGGATACTTGATTGATGGAGAAATTAGGACAAACTATTTTTCAATTGAATTGATGGAACAACTTGTGCTCCAACTGGATGCATTAAGTTTCCATCAATCAATATTAAATTTTCTCGTTATAAACCTTTATAAAATTTTCCATAGAAAAATCAAAAAAAAGTCTCCAGCCCAGTTGCCAGTTGGTCCCAAGGCTGTAAACATAGTAACTATGTTTACGGCTTATGATCTCTTGTATTGACTAAACAAACATGTTTTGCAAAATGTCAAGTCTTTCTTAATGTTTACGTAATTCATATAAGCCACCTATCACTGACCCCCACGGGTATATACCTAAACCTATCTAACGTTTATGATATATTATGATCCTATAAGCCCTAGATTTGGGTTAAAAATTATAAACTAGGTATTTGTTTTGATCTTTTATTACGCTTTTATCATATGTAATACCTGATAAAATAAAGCTGTGTGGCAAGAGTATAAAAGGAGTAGGTTTTTGAGGGGCAGGGAAAAAATACAATTTTCGTCATTCCATCAAAATAATTGGCAATAATTCCTTCAAACTACAACGGAGCTCCTCAAAATGGCCAACCTTATAACCTCGACTTTTTTGACGATTCTTATCATTGTGCTCCTATTCTCGCAAGCTGTGTTCTCGGTAATTTGATCAATTTTTATCATAATACCTCCTTTGAAGATAAATAAATAATTTGTACATTTGAGACATTTAATTACTCAATTTAATTAAAAAGTTAAAATTTTTGATCTCCAATAATATAAATACTTGATCTAATTGCAATATTTTGATTAATTAAAAGTGCCAGAAGAGTGGACAAGACTGTACTAAGAACGCTGATTGTTGTATACCTTTGTGCATGATCTACAACGGCTACAAGTGTGGCTAGACTGGATACTTATTCAGTAGAAATGAGGAGATTTTGAAAAGACAAAGGACAATCAACTCCAAAAAGTTGATTGTAAAAAAGTTCGTTTGATTTTGATTGGAAATTTTTATCACTGTTCTTGAAAAATCAAAATCTATTAAAATTTTCACCAATTTTCTAAAGCAAGTAAACATGCCATGCCCGTTTACTTTTTGATAGCTCTCCTTGATCAAAGCCCATGCCTCTTGTTCATCTTTTAAAATATCTACGCAATGCCTCTAAGCTATTAAGGTTTTACTACCTTAGCTCTTCCGTGTTATACATTATTAAACTCGTTTCAAACTCATCTCTTTATGTTCGGGGTTACTGAAGGGAACATTGAACAAGAAATACTCACTTTCAATCCCCCAAGAGAACCAAAACGCTTGTGGCCTGGCAGGTAGTGAGAATGTGCCAAGGAGTATCATTGACTGTGTTGTTAACTCTAATGATTATTTTGTACACGCTTCACAACAACCCAACTACGCACACGATCGTTATATTATTTATATGGGAACTAGAATTCTGAAAACTCATGAGACTGAATCTCAATAGCATTATGTATGACTTTGTACTATGAGGATTTAACCTGGAGGATATTGATAGTTTAAGTTTTGATTGAGAAATGTTAAGTATTCAATTTAAAGTCCAGTTTGTGGTCAGGTCTCATCTAGACCATAGCTGTTGAAATCAAAATTGAGACTCATGTTTGCATACAAATGTTCACTTAAGATATCATCTACGATAAAAAAAACCTTATATCCAAAGAAAATGAATGCACTTAATATAGAAATTTATGTATGTGTATACAAAGATGAAATTCTATGAGCCAGCTTGATCAATTGTAATTTGTATCCAACAGAAGACTCCAATAACAACTTCATTTAGCCCGAATCCCTCAAATTTTCATATTTAATTAAATCTTAAATTTTCCATGCATAAATCAGTATAAAGTTTCCATATGAAAATATTATCATATAATTTATTAATCAACATATTATGACTATGACGCTAGTGTATTTTTCTTTCATATCTATGTCCTTCGATCTCTGCGTATTCGTTATAGTTTTGCTTGCTACGTAATTCATAGAAGCCACCTATGACTGATCCACACGGGTGAGGCCTATCTTCGAACTCATCTCCTCTATTTACTCATCTAACATAACATGTATGAAAATTTTTAAGTACCTCGGAAAAGTTTGAACGTGCGTATCGTGGGATACCTACTCATATAGTAAGGTAAAATAAAGCTGTGGAGAAAGAGTATAAAAAGAGTACGTATGGGAGAAAATATGTCAACAATTGGAATGGCAAGCTCAGAAGAAATATTTCACCGTCTTAAACAGATTTTTTTCAAACTCTTAAAAAAATACACCAAGGTTTAAGAGTGACTTTAAGCAATTATTACTTTAAACAACATTAATGACAACTATGACAAGTAACTTTGAAAACATCCCTGTGAGGTTCCAAAGAAATGTTTCGAAAATTTAGAAACTAAAAATAGTAGAAAACTTAATGAGTTTCAGTTTAAAGTTTAGACTCACCCTCTCGGGTCCAAAATGAGGATGAAGTTCCAATTCCAATTTTTATACTAATAGGATTCTCTGTCATTTTGGGCCCGAGAGGGTGAGTAGAAATTTTAAATGATTGAAAGTCCCTAAATTTTCGACAATTTGTGGCCTTCAGATTTTCTAAAATTACACTGCGTATCCCACGCGATTTGTTTAAAAGTCAATTGTTATGTATTGGCAGTATTGGTAAGCAATTGCTTTAGGTAACTCTTAAAAATATTTATATTTTTAAATTTTAAAACGACACAGCTCTTTAAAATGGCCAACCTTATAACTATAAACATGATTTTTATAATTGTGCATTATACGTAGTGGCTTTTGAAAAGACAATTTGTTTAATGACTTGAGGCATTAAATTACTTAATTTCTTTAGTAAGTTTGTAATAAAAATACTTAACCATATCGCAATATTTTGATTTATTTACAGTGCCAAACGACTGGACAAGACTGCTCTAGCGACTCAGATTGTTGTATCCCTTTGTGCATGACCCACAAGGAACACACGTGCGTTTAGACTGGATACTTACTCATTGGAAATGAGAAGGATTTCAAAAAAAAATTTTACTAGGAAAAACAACTTGATCATAAAAATAACCCAGACCCGTTTAATCGTTTGATTTCGTTCGTTTATCGTTTATGATTAGAAATTTACTATCACTGTTTTTTAAAATCAAAATCTATTAAAATTTTTACAAATATTCTAAAGCAAGTAAACATGTTATGACCATTTACTTTTTGATACCTCTACTTGATCGAAGTCCATAGCCATACTCCTCTTGTGCATCTTTTAAAATATCTTCGCAACGCCTCTCCGCTAATAAGGTTTAACTACCTTTTCTCTTCCGCTTAGTAAATTGTTACACCCGTTTTAATCTAATCTTAATAAGTTCGGGGTTATTGAGGTGAACATTGAACAAGAAATGCCCAATTTTCATTTTTCGAAGAGAACCAAAATCCTTGTGGTCTGGCGGGTACTACCAAGAATAAGCATCGCCTTTGGCTGTTAACTTTAAGGAGTTATTTTGTACACGCTTCGACACAACCCAAATACACTCGATCGTTATAAGATCTAGATCTCTGAAAACTCATGAAATTGAATCTGGATGAGCATTAGCAGTATGCATGACTTTGTACTGTAAACTGTAGCTGTAATCAGTTTCAAGCTAAAGGCTGTGGATTTTAGACTCTGAGCTGAGATTTTATTTTGTTTATATAACCCGGATGACATTGCTCGTTTCAGTTTTTATTGAGGAACGACAAGTAGACAGTTTTAAGTCCAGCTTGTAGTCATGTCTCCTGTAGACCTAAGCTGTTGAGATCCAAATTATGACTCATGTATGCATATTGTCCGATCGATTGAGCAATCATCATCTACGATAAAAATAACCTTTCTTTCCTAAGAAGGTGACTGCAAGTAATAAAGGTATTTATATATTACAAATATGAAAGTCTGTGACTCTGCTTGATAAAATCGTAATCTTTTTTTATTCTACAGAACACTCCAAACTCCAAATAAAAACTAGATCAAACTAACCCAGGAGAATTTAAAAAAGTAAACTAAAAGTCGAAATCATCCTTTATTTCATTTTATTTATCATAATTTTATTTCAATTGGACCTAAGTCATTGATAACAAATGATAACTAGGTATTTA
>JAQFYM010002764.1:0-21738 GCA_034694785.1 Agrenia bidenticulata
AAACAAAAAATCACTATAAATTTCCAAATAAAACGCACATAAAAAATGATCATTGCAATATGTATTGTCTTTTTGTATTAATTGATAGTTGTTTACAGTAAAATGCTTTTATAATAATAAAAAAATATAATTTCTTTTAAAGATGAAAAATTAAATACCCTTTACTTATGTATTTTTCTGTTCAGCACGCTGGTAACTTTAAAAATTCAGAAATATGAATATCTGTATATTATAGACTCTGAAGCATCCATCTTAAAGAAAATTTATAAACCCCTGTAAATTAGTAAAAATTATGCGAATCCATGTCCGAAATAGCTGATTTTTATACTAGTTTTATATACCATTTATCACAGCAGTTTTTTTACTGAATAAAAAAAATCAAAAATCAATATAAAATACTTTTGACAGCCAAAATTTAATAAATATTATATAATAAAAATATATGCCTTTATACATATTTTCACGCTTTAGCTTTTGACTGAAGCTAGAAAGTACCATTAACTAGATGAGGTTTCCAAATACTACTATAACATTTTATTCTACCATTGACTTACATATAAAAAATGAAATTACTCCTTTGTATAATTTTGCTGAAAACAAGACAACCCCATAATCATAGGCGGATCTAGGATTGTAAATTTAGGATGGCGCAAACACAAAATAGACTTTAAAATCGTTAAGACTCTAGGTTGACAAATTAAATAGTATAAATTATATGCTGATTTTGAAAAGTTTAAAATAGCAAAATAATGATTTTTTTTGTATTCAAGTCGAAAAATGGGGACGCTTAAAGACGCCGGAGCTTATTGGCCAGCTTCCCGAGCACCCATACATAGATCCGCTCCTTGCCTATAATGAACATAATGATCATTATGGCATGTATTTTATTGATCCCGATGACATAAAATGGCCATACAATAATCGGTGCCCCTAATAAAAATGACATGCCATTTACATTTGATGATTACTAGGTCGAACCAAATGCCGTTTTTTGAAATTATGCACAAAAAAAGAAAAAAAATTAGTTTTTTGCATTTTATCGCAGTTTTTTCGGCAATTTCTTTTTTTAAGTTCTGTTTTAAAGCTTGTTTCAGGGTTCATTAAATGCGAAAATAGATATTAATTGCATTTTGAATTAATATTTGCTTCATATAATATATTATTTGTACAAAAAATAATTTTTTTATTATATAATGTTATATAACACCGAAAAATTCAGTTTTTGCAGAAAAATAAAATAAACGCAGATTTTTGCATATTTATACACAATCTTTAGTTCTTTCTAGTGATTACCATATTTTATCAATTTTCGGTTTTAAAATTTATATATATCCAGGGTTATTATATGGATATATAGCATGTTTATTAGGTAACAACTTATTTTAATTTCAATCATATTTTTAATCCGCCCCGTGTAAACCATATATTATCAATAAATGCCAAAGAGTCAAATATAACGGGACATTGATTTCAATTTCATTAAAAATAAAATAATAGGTTTTTACAAACTTAAATTGTTTACTATTTACTTCCTTATTTTTCCATTTGTAAGGCAATGTTAAAATATTTGTCCCTATATGGGTCCGCTGCTATTCCTAATACCTGCGATCAGTTACTGAACATCTTCTTCATTTACTTTCCTTTTTTCAGCCAGTTTGTCTCCTTGTGTGGATTTTTCCTCTCCTCCCGCCCCCTGTGCACTTGTTGCAACATTCATAGTATATGCACTTTTATTGTCTCTCGGGTTAACAGCCTCACCAATACCAATTTCTTCATAGTCTCCTAGCATATTTGTGTTATGCCCTGGCGAGTTTTTCCATGCTGTAAAACATCCCTGCGCGTCTTCCCCGTTCCTTTGTGACACATTTTCAGCTTGCTTTTTCGCGTCTGTATACCCAGCATTCTTAACTCGTTCCTCAGGAGTAGCATTTATCCCTTCCTCTTTGTGTCCAACTCTTGCCGTGTTACTCATATAATTTGAGTGTTGTATTGCAGCCCTATCTAATTCGGCATTTCTCTTAAAAGGGTCTTTCCCGACGGATCCTCTATATTCGTTAATAAGACTAAAAAGCTCCCCAGTGGAATCAGCGGAAGCCGAGATTATAAATAATAAAAGCATATTAACTCCCTAACGATTATCCTATATATTATAGTTTTTGTGTGGATAGTCTCTCCTTTTTTGTACACCTAATTTGTAACTCCAGTCACTAAATTATACTTTATTGCCTGGTCATCAAATGCTTGATGTTTTTTACTGACCGATTATTTCTTTACAACCCCCCTTTATAAGAATTTTAAAGTGTAAAGAAATCTTTGATTGAGCAAAAAAAAACATAAAGCGAATTAATTGAGTAAAGTGGACTGATTCTATGTTTTTTCATTATTCGAAAAAGAACGTTCACTTAGTAAATGGATATCCACACCATCAATTTACTAAATTTTTTCGCACAAACTTTTCAAAGTAAAATAATTATTCATTAGTATATCCTCGTTTCTACCATTTATAAGATAATTAAGCAAATATTAAGTAGAGTATATTCGAGGGTGGGACCCGGGAGCATTTACCCATGGATATGGAATGATTGACCCGGCCTGGGATGACCCGGAACCCGGAGTTATTTACCTGGGTCATTTATAAAAAAATGCGTTTTTTAAATATTAGGGCATGTAAGTAAAAGAAAGACATAAACATGCTTTGCGGTTTAATTTACATATTAAACCAAGAGCTTGCTCCTCATTTTTTTTCCACTGGAGAAAATCCCATTGGATATTTTTGTCTGTAGTTACAATTAACCATGGCTATATTTTTTACTGACAGGTTTTTAATATTTTTAATCTATGGATATTTTTATTTCATATAAACTAGCTCCAAAGGTTTATAATATCGTGTTTAAAACACTTTCAGCGGCTTTTTTTAGTATTCTGTAGCGTTAGATAATATTATAAAACCAAAGATACAACTATTCGCTCAATGGGAAATAAGAAAAGAATTTTGAGTTTAATAGTAGTTTTTTATAATTAAAAAACTTTTGATTTAAAAAAAAATTAATTTTTTAACAAATTAAGCCAAAGCTATTTTTCTTTGGCGTATCTATGGAAAATCGAAAGCCTGCTAGATCTTAAACTAAGCTGTAAATTAGTAAAAATGTTTTTAAAAGCACAATAATTTTTATAAACAATTTTCATTAATGTAAATAAATTACCAGAAAAAGCATTAATATCAATGATTCTTTGTGTTGCGCACAGTTATAAAAGCTCGATAGTCGTGTGTCAATTATTATTTTTTCAATTTGGTATAAATAGCTCAAAAATACATGTTTTTACATGTTTTTACATGTTTTGTCTTTTTTTTTGATTGTTTTCTACCATTTTTTGTGGGCTTTGTACCATACAGTATTATATTTTACTTTTACGTACGTTTATTGAATAGATACCGCAAATTAAATACGTTCGTGTTAATTCATGTTAATTTTTTCAAAAGGTTCTTTTCAATATATAGTATTTTTTAAAAATCAGTTTTAAATTCACGAGAAAACTTAAAAGGTGCAATTTAAAACAAAAAATCACCACAAGAAACGAAATCCTCTGTGTAAAATATAATGACCACAGTGTAAACTTACTGTGAGTATTTATAACTTATAATCACAGTAAAGGTGCCATGTGTACTAAAATAATACACGCCATAAAAAACTTAACAAACTTAAAACTATTTATATCTATTACATTTGAAAGATTCTAAGTAAAAAATGAAAATAATCGGGGTTGTAAAATTTTGCGTGTATATTTTATAGAAAAGGCAATTTACTAATAAAAATTAAAATGAATAAAAAATACAGCTGCCAATCTATTTGTATTTCTAGAGATAGATGAAAGTTCATTAATACATATAATCGTTTATGTATAAATAACCCGTGATTTTGCTAATGTTTAACAATTTCGATTCGACAAAAAAACTTAGTGTTTTTTTAGTTTTAGAATTCATGGCCCGGATGGTCACCGGGTTTTTTTTAAAAAGATTCGGTATAGCCACTTAAAAGCTCCTATAAAACCGGCATATAGAAAACGTTACATAAATATAATCGGTAATTGTTTCTTTCGCGCTTTAAGCACCAAAAGTTAAAAATTAAAGCTATACCCAAAGTAGATATACAAATGAATTTCTATAAATACTTGGGCTTCCACTGTTTACTATAGGGATTTATTTATCCCGTGATTTAAATTTTATAATTAAAACTGCTCTGGAGTTACGCTACATTTTAAAACGGTATTGTCTGACGCGGGATAAAAAAAAATGAAAGCCATAAAGCCAAAAAAATAAGATAAAGTGTTCTAAGTGAAAATAATACAGTTTTGTAAATAAGTTAAAACGAGAAAAACGCAAAAAACCATTTCTTAATGTACTTATTTTTTTGAGGATATTGCGTTTTCTCGTTTCATAAACATCGAAAAGTCTATAAATTTCGATTAAATGTTTTGTTTTTAAAAAATGCATAAAGCCAGCTATATAAAATGTTACCGGCAGCGTGTGCTTTGCATAGGAAATGTTCTATTTTAGTTCACAATTTAATTATGATTGTTCCATATATATTACATTGCCTAGGAATGGTACATTTTGCGTAAAAAAGCTACTTTGACGGTAGCATATACACTTTTTTTAGTTATTTTGGTACAAGAGTTTTTTTTTACCATTTAAGCTTTAACAAAAGCTCTTTAAGTCGTGTATCTGTGACGAAAAGAATAAAAAAGCGTTTAATACTATAAAAAAACAGACTATGACAACCTGTAATGTGTTTACATCTAACTAATGTGATATTTCTTTGTTACTTGTAAAGAAAATCACATGATTATTTATTATTTTTATATTAATGTCTTATATTTAACTTTAGGTAACAATAAAATAAAAAAAAACTTTTTACATGTATAGAGAATACCTTTTTTTTATAATATAAATTGACAATAAAACTACTTTGTAATATGTAATACAGAAAAACATTTTTTTTTAATATACAAACAAAAAATATATAAAGTTTAAATTGATTATAATAGAAATCAAAATGCTTATAATGTTAAATTTACCCCAATTTTATGCTCAAAAACAATATATTAGTGTATTTGAACACAAAACAAAGAATTTATACTGTATAATGTATAAAAATACACCACCTTTCATATAAATCAAAATATAGTATTCATGAATACTCAACACTAAATTTACACACAAAAAAAAGACCATGATACGCCAAAAAAGTCTTTTTATTACGTAATAAGCACATCTAATGTTAACAAAACTTTTACCTTAACATGTTTATTATTACGCGTTTGTAACCCTATATTGCGACACATAATATTTAAAATTGTATACAGCCCGCAGATACAATAACAGGTTTCCACATGCTTCAGCACAGGTTCTTTGCTTTCGTTTTACAAAGAATTGACGTGAGGTGTGAAATAGTATAACAAAACTATGTACGACACCCTAAATTTTTTTAGATCAGGGTTAAGCAAGGATTTACGAACACATTTTTGATAATACTTTTGCTTTCATGATATATTTTTTTATAAGATGAGTATTATTATATACATAACTTATTTTTTGTACTTTTATGATATCAAATATAGTAAGTATGTTTTTATACGCGTTCAAAACCCCATGGCATTTTTTATGTAGTTAGAAGTAATTTTTTTACTTTAGCAGCAAAAAAACGAGATTTTCTTGCCTTAAATCTTCCCTTTAGATGAAATATACCAATTTTTACGGAATATGTACCAGGAAAGCTTGTTAGGCACTTGTTTTGCACGGGGCCGTTTTTATATTGCTTTTTAATAATTTAAAATAATTGAAACATTGACTTTTACTGTTTTTTTTTAAATATTTTATTTAAAAACAAAAAAAAAAATAGCTATAAAAAATGAAAATAGTACTTAAGAAAGAGTAAGTAGCATAATAAAGAAGAAATTTTATGATTTAAAAAAGTTTTGTTTTTTTTTTTGCAATTATGGGTTGATTTTTTCGACAAAAATATCAGTGGAATTTTTTTTTAATAAACGTAAGATATTTAATTTGCACCAATAATAAAAAAAATTTAGCAAACAATAATATGTCAAAACTAAAACCCGTCTTATTGATGTGACCGCAAAATCAAGATAAGGTATAATAATTACAAACTCAGACATTTGATCATGGGGTTACCAGGTCCCGAAATGTGAGCGTTGATATGTTGTTTTTAAGTGTTTACAGGACCTCTCAGGCCCTGCCTTTTTCAATTCCTAGGTAACTAAGTAACAGGTCGAAGAGTTGACAAGTACCTTTTTGTTACAAAAACTACTTGTATACTACGGTAAAGATTGCTGCATATAATACAACAACAAATTTAGTATATCTAATAAAGGTTTTTTTTCTTTTTAGAACCAGCTTCTGTATACTATTAATTAATGTATCAAAGCTGTATTCTTGCATACATAATTTGCAAAAACATACTCTTATTACGCAAAAAGTCTTTTTTACTGTGTTTGATCGTGTTGTAAAATCTTTATCTAACAACAAGTTGCATTTTTATTTTTTAAAGACATTGTTATAAAGTGCACGCAAAGACTCCGAGAAAAAAAATCAATGGTATTTCTTTATTCTATACAATGTAATGGGTGTATTTTTTTGCGTTTGTTTGTATTTTATAGTAAAGGCTTTGTATAGAACTTAATTTAAGCAAACTTTTTTCTAAGTTATTTTAGTTTGTTATTTTACGCGATAACGTTTTTTTTTTGTTTAAAAAACAATATATACAAAAATTGTATCATTATAAAAGGATAAACACCTAACATGTACTACGCCAACTATATTTTTAAATTCCGATATTATATACGTATAAATCCATGACGAAAAAAAATAATATTCATGAAAGAAACATCCACCATATTTTTTTTTGCTTGTCTGACTATTCCGGGTAGGTAAGGCAGCAAAATGTATGCTTGATTTTATGTATCTAGCCGTAAGAAGTCTTAAAAAACTTCAGACTAGAAAAAACGCCTATAGAACTTATTTTTATTTTGTAAGAACTGCTTTTCTTTACATTTAATATGCCATGTACAAAAAAAACGCGTAATTTATATATTCTTAAACACGAGAGTTCAGGATTCTCACAGTGGTCGTTGTAAATTAACGACTCAAATTACGTGACAAAAAAAACAATATAAACTGCAAAATGCAAGTGTCACTCTATATCAGGGGTTTTGAACTTGGTTTAATGCTAACAATTGATTTTTGTTGAACCCCATCGTGACTCAAAAAGAATGAAAGTCTACAATTAAATATAAATGAAACAAAAAATATACAAGAAAATATTTAAGCCACATGCACCAGTGGCGTAGCCGGATTTTTTTTAGCCTAGGACTAGTCAGTATTTTCTGTAATTTTTGGCCTATAAACACGATTTAAATTGACTTAAATCATAATTATTTTTTATGAAAATTTTTATTTCAAAATTTTTTTATATTAGGTTTTTTTGACAAAAAAATTTTCGCACAAAAAAAAAGACCCCCCCCCCTTAAATTCAGGCGCAAAAATTTGCAAGAAGTAGTATTGTAAACACCCAAAACTCTCACTGCAAATACTACTGACATCCACGGGCAGATATTTGTATTGCCACATATAAAAAAACGCTACCAAGGCGTGTTTCTTTATTTAAAAGATACCTTTACCACAATACCTTATATATGGATTGCATTGTGGTACTGAAAACCACACTCAACTTACATTCTGCCTACATTGCCTAAGATCTTATAAATTTGTTCTATGTGCAATAGCAAGCTGTATGATCACCATAGGTAGCGGCATACTCTTGAACTTAATACTGACGTGTCTACTTTTAACATTTTTAAAGGTCGGTAAATGCTTTTTAAGATAACAAAATGATAAATTGCAATTGACGACGATCATAAATTTGCCTGAAAGAGCTTGAAATCTGTTTTTAGATATTCTTGAATGTTTTTGTAATAATTAAAAACCTTTTTGCACATGCTGATAATGCAAAAAAGCATCCAAAAACTTGCCCTGCAAAGCGATATCATGGTTCTATCGATAAAAAATAAATGTAAAACTTACCACTATCTAATGATTCCTGAAAAACCAAAGCAGTCAAAATGTCAAAAATGAGGTAAAACAATTGCTTGCCTGATTAAAGTAATTCTAATATATTTCTTGATCGTGTGAACAAGTGAAGATATATCCGAAAAGACCCAACTTATGTGCTTTGTAAATTATCTTACAGATTAAAAAATATTTAAGAATTTTCTTTTTTGCAAGATGCTAAGTGACACTACTTCTGATTTGATTTGTAAAGAATATTCCAAATTATGTTAACACTCATAATATTTTCTAAAGAAAAGTAAATTTGCATTGCACCGAGGTACAAAGTCAATGGTTGGTTGTTACAAAAGTTATGTAGCATATTCTAAAAAGAAAAACTGTGACGTTACATTTTCCTTTGTAATATCCATAGTTGTAGTCTTTTTTGTAAGTGTTTATCCGAAACTTTAGAAAATGTATTTAATGACGTGGTTTCAATGATTTCTATACTAAAACTGCACCATAGAGAAATATAATAATTAGTAAACATACTGATAAACTTATGGGTCATAATTTAAAACTAGTTTTTTATGTGGAAGTCTGGTGGATGTCGAGAGGAAATGTTTGCTGACAATTTTACAGCTTGTATGAAATACAAATCTTTTTTGAACAGCCAGGGTGTAATTATTTGTTATTAAAATTTTGCAGTACATCTTGCATACAACGACTGCTATAGCCTATATTCTTTTATAATGTTTTAATATTTCTAATTTGTGTATGCATAAAAATATTTTCCCTTATATTAACTCTTACCCAAGAAATATTTTAACAGAATTTTAAATTAGTTGATTTACTTACCAGTGTTTTTTAAATAAATTAGATATATGACAAAGTGTTACTGATATCTGTGATAAAAGCAAATTATGATGCGATTTTATTTTGACTATAAGGAATTTATAATCCATATTACAACGCACTTTAAAAGAATATTGGTTTATTTACATATATGTAATATATGTCCATTTGAAAGTTTAGATTAAAATAAATAAAAATTATCTAATTTGAAAAATGAACACTAATAAATTTAAATGCTATTCGACTAATGCTTTCAATACAGTAGAAGACACAAAATTAGACAAAATAGGGGCTTAAAAAAGTATATGTCATATTTTTTTAACGTTTAAATAAACCATGATAAGGAAAAAAAGTAGAAAGTATCTTTCTTACTACATCATTCTTTAGATTTATTTGTAGAAATTCGTATTTAAAAATTCATAAAGGCAATTTTGTGGCATCCGTTCATATTGAAAAAGTTTTACAAGACTCTGTAAGTACTATTCGAAGTCTCTGGTTCTCGCTTAAAATTCCATTGGGTGTAGTACTTCTTCAATTGCTAGTAAGGCTAGATCACAGCTATCCATATCGGATTCATATTTACTTTGTATATTTTACGCTTTATTTTCTGCTATTAAATTAGTATCAGGAGCATGCTGTTCATTAAAAACGCGCATTTGTGGGTGTGTTTTGCCAGTATTTCATGGAATAAAATTTCGACTAGCAATTTACATTTGTTGTTTTCTTAACTCTTTTAATAGCTTCTCATATCCAAAAGCAGAACCTAACAGATTGAGCTATCTCAAACGGCATTAAATCTTCGATTTTAATCTATCAAGGCATTTGTAATAAAAAAAGTATGATGTGACGTATATTTTGCTTTAATTACATTTATTATTGCATCTATCCAACGGTTGTAATATACTAGTAGAGTTTTATGGCTAACGTAGTAGTATTTTATTTGATGGTGGGTTCTCGGCATGTTTAGAAAATTGTCTATTAAAATGCATATTTTTCGATTATTGTAATTAGTTGTTTATTTAAGGTGTTAAGATATTTTAGAAAAATGGTTCTAGTATACTACGAACTATCATTTGAATCATGATATATACTATAGTGATTTTAGTTTTGTGTTCTTAAATTCTCTGGGGTTGGCACTTTTTCTGACTATTATAAGATGTAACTCATCCGCAAATTCATTGAATGATACCATTAATGTTTATCGTGTCTCATTTGGCTTGCTTTCCTTTTCTGTCATCATCTCCATTGTAAAATATATTAGATCCGTAATTAATTTTTTATATGCCGGATCTGCACTTAAGATGTTTTTTTTGTGGTAGTCTATTGTCACAGCTCGAACATCAAAAAAAATCATGAATTCCCGAGTAGTCCGCTGATGTTGGTTTTTTTAAGGTGGCTCGGAATTTAATTTTGTTTCGTATCTTACATGTTTGAATAAAATATGCATTTATGATAGTATTACAAATAGAATTTAACGACTTGCACTTATTGGCAAGTTTTATAAAGTATTCTTATCTACCGTTGCTTCTTGTGCTTTTATTGGTTTTTCTACCACACTATATATGCATATATACTAGTATAATTTTAGAATCTTTTTTATTTAAAAAGTATTTCTCGAGCTGTGGATCGTCATTATCTAGTGAAAAAGTTCGTTTAGATGTTAAAGACTGGATCGTATCGTTGACATATCCGTATCGTATTTTTTCACGTTTTTATTCCTACTAGCCTTTTTAGCAGCTAATTCTTTGGCTATTGTTTATTTTATTTTAAGATTTATGATTATCTCTTTTGTGATTTCGCGCTTATTTAGGTCTACTTTTTTACTATTTTACATACAATCCCGGCTAAATATAGTGTATTCAATTTTTTATCATCGATAATTGTCTAAAAAAATAAGTTGTCTAAAATTATGTAACACAAAAATATCAAAATTAAGAAATAGTGGATCTATATCGAAAAAAACTTTTGATGTTTAATAACAGTGCTGCAACGTCAATTTTTATCAGAAACTATTTTTAATGTATAAAAAGAGACTTGTCTTATTTTTTTACACTTTTGTCTATTTCGAGGGGTCTAAAAAATCAAAAATCTACAGTATTTAATATTCTGGAATTATCAGACATTGCAAACCAGTCTGAACCAAGTATCCTCTGCTATATATGCAAGCGCCAACAAAAAAAAACAAAATATTTTGGATCTACATATGATTTAGAATTTGCATTTTCAGATTTAAAAATTAGGCAAACAAATCATCGTGAAAGAAAATAAACCTTAAATGATGATTTGCTTTTGAAATCGTAAGAGAAGGGCCCGAATAGATTTCGCGTTATATAAAACATAAAGTCGCAATACTCATGTAGTCCTTGTTTACGTGATGGGTCAGGGGAGAATTGCAATGATATTTTAAAATCTTGTGTTAAACTTGTATAAGGTCAAATGTATACTTTTTTATATAGAGAAAAGCACATTGGTTTCGCGATTTTGTCTTTAGAAAATATATTTTACCCCAAGCAAATAAACGCTTCGTAGCAAGTATTCTTATATTCACCTATACTTGATGGGTTTATAATCCCTATATTTTTCTTTATAATTCCCTCGTATTTTGTTAGCGGGCGTCGTTTCTAATCTGTAAATAATGCGATAATGTTGTCGTACTCTTTATTGCTGCATATTGTTTTTAGATTTTTATAGCGTGATATAACTTTTACATTTTTATTGTCTGTTTTACTTTTTTCTTATACTCCGTTATCGGTATCCTTGTGACAATGTAGAGTCCTGCAAATTTTCGGTTAATATTTTTGTTTGGTTCAAATGTTTTAGAATAATACTGCGTTGCCTCCCGCACAATGTTTATTGTTTGCCATTTTTTTTTTCGTTTTTATGTTGGCTTCGGCTCTTGTTTAACTCATTTCTTTTTGATAGTCTTTTATTAGTTTAATTTATTCAAATGAATATTCTACAGTTTTTTTCTACATGCTATCGGTGTATGGTAGCGCAGAACCCTGCCGTATACACATATAGAGAGGTGTATTCTAGGTGATGTTGTGTTTGTATTGTGTATTAAAATTTGCTATGCTTTATTATTTGCCCTAATCTTCCTCGTTTTCATTGGTCAATTTTGCCAATAAACCTATTATGGGGTTGTTCCTTCTATACACTTATTTGTGTGGTTGTAGTCTGTATGGGCTACATACTTTTTTAGTAATATTTATTTTTTGCACAAATTACCTATAATTTCGTTCTTAAACTAGCAGCCCTCGTCTGATAGAATTGTTGATGGGAATCCATGTGGCAATTTTTTTTTCATATATCAAGTCGGCTACGATTCGCTGCAGTTTTCATTTTCAATGGCTTATCATCTCTTATGTTTCGTTAGATAGTCTATCCTTATAATAAAGTTTTGTTACCTTGATGTGATGCGTAAGGACATAGTAAATATATTCTAAGTCGTATTTATACGTAACTAACTATTTTTATAGGTGCATCTGTTACCATATCTTGTTGTTATACAGCTAGCATTTCTTGCACTTATTGTATTTTTTGTATGTTTCTGAGCATATCTTTTCCCAATTTTTACATCTTCTATAGTGAATCGTAAGTACGCCAAGCACAAGTATGACTATTTTAGTGTGAAATCACACATAATTTTTGATTGGCTTTTTTTAATAGTTTTTTTTCCTAACTTCTGTTTTTTCTTTTTTGTCTATTGGTTTTTGTCGTTTTTTGTAGAATATTGTCATTATTGTACGTCGTATTCAGTGACTCATATTCGATTCTTAGATTTCATGTTTTGATGCATTTATTTATTCAATTGTATTTTGACTAAGAGCATCCGCCACTTTATTGTTAATTCCTTTGATATTTTTAAAAACGAAATGTAAGTCACGTTTTTTTGAACCATTTTTAAAGTTAGCCATTGTTATCTTTGTTTTTCATAATATATATAAATGCACTATTATCTGTTATCTGCGGTAATCTTCTACCCAGTAGGTATGGTTGAAATCGGGGGTTGGATTTAAATGTGATTAGATTTGATTAGATGATAAGATTTGGTTAGATAATATTAAAAAATAATTAAAGAGAAATTAAACATTTAAAACAAGGTTTTTTCGACATTTTATAGAATATTATATTTATTTGACATGCTGATTATAAATATATCCCAAATAGATCTTCATATTTTTTACAGTCAATCTCTCCCTTCTATCACTGAATATATACTTGTATGTACTGAACGAGCGTTCAACAACAACTGATGAAAGTGGTGCATATTTAAAAATTTTATTTTCAGATTTGCAAGTATATGGCGAAAAAGTTTTAAAAAAATAATATCCTGGATTTGTATCCAGAATATCTTATATTCTTCTTTTCATCAAAGGATCACTTAGGTTGCAATAAAAATTGTTAATAATACCTACCTGATCAACAACAGACAATCCATCTTTTTCCAACCTTTTAATTAATATCGGTATTTCTTTGTAGATAATTATATTATTTAATTCAACTGTAAAATCCCTATCATAAAAAATTTTATATAAATCGTCATCAACGCCAAGATAGTCAATTTAATCTTTTAATCGTTTGATATTGCTCTCGACCCAAGTAATAAATTTTATCCAACTTCCCCATCTTGTTTCTACAAAAAATTTAGGCTTTACCAATGTTGAAATCTGTACAAAATCACCTAAATTAATTTTCGATTGCAATCTTTCCTTTAGTTTTGTACCAAATTTATTTAAGTTAAAACTTTTCGTTTTCGGTGTCTCAGGAAAGTTGTGAAGTCCGTGTCACAAACAGGTGACATGAATAAGCGTAGAATATATATTTATGAGTGTGTTTTTTGCGGCAACGCAATATCTGGCTTTTTTGCTTATTAAAAGTTAAAAATTTGTAGAGTTGGCCTGGGTTTTGCATATTTTAACTAGCATTATATTTAGGATTTGCGATATTGTTTGTGCGTCGCATCTTTCAACCATTAAATTTTCTAATAAAAATGGTTTTACTGGGTTCGTTTCTGATAAAATTACAGCAAAAATATTCAAAATTTTTCTTCTTTGTGTATCTGGGGACTCATCGAACATGATATAAATGGTTTGTCACGTAGTTGTTCATAACATTTGTCTATGGTTGATTGATATAAATTGGGAATATATTTTTTTCGAAGTGCACTGCTTCCAAGAGAATTGAAATTCATATATTTTCACAAAAAAAAAATTATTTTATTCGTTATCTAGCTTGTAAAGAGGTATTCCATTCATCATAAAAAAATCTATTATATCCTTCTTTTTTAATAGGTGATATTTTTCGGACTGATTCTTCTTTTATTTTGCAATTATCTAAATGTTTCTTTGTCAGATCATGTTTAACGTAAAGATTCCTACCATTTTCTGATTTCGGAAAATATTTTCGACTACATACAGTACATTCCACGGTTTTATCATCTTTCAGATGTCATATTGCACTGGAAACAATATAATTAATTATGGCTGCACTATCACGAATACTCTTGGTGTCTTTATCAGCATTTATTTCATTTTTAAAATATGACATCCATACGGCCTGACCTACATTTAATTCCGCCTCTTGATCTCCATTACCAGATCTAAATTCGTGAGCCCGCAGTGGATTCTCTCTTACTTTTCTTTAGACAGCCGTAAGAGTAATCTTGAGCCTTTCTGTTACTTTAGGGTTTAGTTTCGGTCTTTTTATTATTTCATCCAAATACAAATCACTATTAAAAAAATGGATATCTTCAATCGTACTATTTATACCTGCTGGAAAATATAAACTGAAGTTTCGTAACAGACTTGATCGGGTAGAATTATACTTACATTTGTACTTGCCGGATAGTTTTTTCGGCCGTTCTCTGCATTTTAAGTAAGTTTTTCTGCTATAGAACCATTTTTCGAATCCATCCTTGTGATTTTACGAGGGGGTCTAAAATCTAACTAAATCTAAGTGCCGAAAGAACATCTAACTAAAATCCAATTCCTGCTTATTACCAAATGTAAACGACATTCCTGATTTTAAAAGGTAAAGAAGTTATATTTTTATAGTGTAAGAATTTTTTATCAAGATGCTTACAGTAAGCTCTTAATAGCTACAATCTTTTCGCGTTAAAGAAAATTTAGCAGTGTAATATATATAATCGTTTTTTTTTATTACTTTAGTACAATCAAAATGTTTTACTGGTAAACAAGCTAAGATTTTTTTTTTATATATAAAACATATAAATGATATGTTTGTAACTTTCTACATTACACAATACAAGATAAAAGTTTTTTTAAATAATTATAAAAAGATAAAACACCTCGCGCAATAAATAGATATGATAAATAAAATGTACAAAAAATTACAGTATGAAAAACAATGCATTTTATATTTGTTTTAAACGGCTTGATGTTGTACTTTTCTAGTTTTCTCTTAATATTAAACTCGTTTTTGTATTCTGTTAGGTTATTTGACTGCAATTAAACAAAGCAAATTACGTATGCAGTATATTTCATGGCAATTATTGGTCTTGCGAACTCTTTTGCACAATATATAAAGCGATTTTGTAAATATCTATTTTTTGCAAAGGTTTTGCATAACAAATATTTTACATAACAAATTTTAAAACAATCACGGGATATTTTCTTACGTCACCGTGCAAATAAAAAACAAAAGCCTAAGTGATATACCCAATTCAAATCAATAGAATAAACGATTTAGTGACAGTAATTATATTTTTTGTCGTGATGGTCTCGTGTGTTTTTCCTTTTAAATTTTGTGGGTTTTATGTTGCATTTTACATAACTAAGCATTAAACCTGAAAAACCTATACAGGATTTTGCACAAAAGCATGCAAAAAATCCCAAGTAATACAACATTATATTTTATTGTAATATAGAAATTCAAAGTAAAAGGAAAAAAAAAAAGTTTTTTACTTATCTAATAACTGTAACAATATGGCTTTTTATGAAAATTAGAATATAATAACTAGAATATATAATTATAAGAATTTGCAAAATTTAACTTTTAGGGCAAAATGCTTATTATAAAGGAAATTTTTATGATTGCCACGTTTTTTACCGCATTACAAAACAAAATAACGGGTAAGATAAGTGTTGGTAGATGGTCAATTTATATAGGCCAAGAATCACTTTTTTTGCGATTGTGTCCAAAGTTTGTTTTTTTTTTCTTACACATTGAAAATTAAGTCGATAGAGTGGTTAAAGGTCATAGATATAAATATGTATGTAATAGAGCTTAAATTCATGTATTTGTTTGCAAATATTTTGTAATACCATTTCAAATTATTTTGCGATTAACAAAATAATTCTTATGGTTCGGCCCAAATTTTATCCAAAAGGCCAGATGCCGGAACGCTAAATCCGGTGGCCGGATGGCCGGATGCCGTACCGGATCAGCGGTTAGTTACATCCTTACTTGTTATATACAATACTTACTGACCGATCAGGTTGTGTTTAATACATTAATGTATTTTTGTATTTTTACCCTAGTTTATCTAAAAATGGATGATGACTTCTTTTACATTTTTTTAATTTACGATGACAACGATGATAATAAATTTAACTATAAAAATCAATATTCAGAGAACATATAAAACCTTTCAGATTTTATATTATTATTATCATATAATGTTACGAGAAATTTGTTCAATGCTATAGTGAAATATTTATCAAACAGCTTCATCAAATCCTCGAACTTTATAATTTATCTTTACTGCTATCATATTTTTTTCGCATGTATATGCCTGTCGAAAAACAAGAAATTACTCTGGTAGCCAAAATCGACAAATTACTTCATAATTACTATTACAGTTACAAATTTATTTTATTTGGAAAATCGAAGTAAAAACGTCAAAAAAATAAGATGGAAATACGCTGCAAACCGAAAAGGTAACGTAGACAAACCTGTTCTTGCGCTTGATGAAACACAAATTCACAACACATCTTCACCTTATTTTTTTTGATTATTGTATAGAAAAAGCAAATTATCTTTAAATTTTGTGAGCATTGTAGTTATAAAAGACCAGATAAAAAGGGTGTCAAAAAGGCTCCGGATCTAGACATGATGCAAAAATGTACAAAACATTTATATCATATTTTCAAAGTGAAAGCTGTACCAAATGGGTATTTCGAAGTGGCCACCTGTGCCTTTTGTGGTTTTAATTTAATGAAGATACCTATAAATACGTAGAGTCACTTTATGACTAAAACAAAAAAGTATCATGAGTTTGAAAAACAACGATATGTTGTTAAAATACATTTCTTTACTGTAAAAAAAAAAAAAAAATTAAATGACGATTATATCCTTTGGCAAAGTGGAAACTACACACTGTTTTTATTTAGCCTTTTGCTGGATGCAAAACTTTGTAATCAATTTTTATATTTTTAAACATGTAAAAAAAAATACTTTTAAAAACACCTAAAAGATATTTTATTTTATTTTATGTGTTTTTAATTTAATTAATTGAGTTTTTTTTGTCTGTGTATTTTAAATAACCACAACTGCAAACAATTATGGTTACAAGTAGAAAAAGTTAATAAAATAAAACAATAAACTTTTAAATACATAAGAATCATATACATATACATTTTTTTTTGCGGTTTTAGCAGCAGTCGTATTTAGTATAAGTCATTTTACATATTCGCAAGTCTTTTCGAAATTGATGTTGTATATTGCTTATTCTTTCGATTTCTTCTACTTCTTTGACAGCTCTTTAGTTAACTTATCGGTCAAAAAAAAAGAAACATCACTTATAGAGAACTAATTTTGTTGATAGTTTCTAAATGATTATATGTTTTTGCGGCATGCTTTCTTTTATAATTTTTTAGTTTTCTTTACTATCCTCTTTTATCTCTTTGTTTCCAGTTTTTATTGCGTCTACCGTACAGCCTAACTCATTTCGTAACACTGCGTTGCATTTTTGTCCTTCGTGTAGTGGACTAATGAAATCTTGTAAATATAACCATGACGTTTTTGCATCTCCTGACCGATGCATCTCATCTGATTTTTTGATATTGTGTAGACAAGAGTGTTGTATATGTTTTTGCGTTGACTAAGACCTAATACACATTACGATGCATGCTTATTTTGACCATCGGCTGTTCCCTTTTTTTATGCTTTTTATTTGTATTTCTAAGCCCCTTCACATGTTTTCAGCATGCATCAATTGTATAAATCGCTTTAAATACGAATACTATGGTTAACACATGGTGTGTTGTCGGGTTTTGAGGACTTGGATTTCCGCTCAAAAACAAACTTCTGATATTTTTAGAATATTGGGGTTTTGATTTTACGTGTATTTAAATTTATATTTACAAGTAAATTTTTCTTTTATTTATATTTATAAGAACCCTGTATCAAAATCCAATAAGAGTCAATCGATCTATATAAAAAAATAGCATGGTAAAAATTGCCGCAAAGTAAAACAATTCTGAGGGCTTTGTTTGTAGTCACAAAACACAAGAATGCCACAAATAGTAATCAAGGTCGATTTGACAGTGAACAGGTACAATGGTAAGGCTAGCGGGCAAGTTTTACAAACAGAGCATTTTAACAATAGTTATAATCTATGACGTTGATCACAGCACCCTGTTAACACTGAAATACAAGCTGATACTTTTTTTAAAAGATGCCGCGAGGTTAGTTTTCATTTATTGTGGTAGCGTGTATGACAGCAAAAAATTTGTCATATGTTGATTCTGTTGGTCTTCCCGAATGATATTTGAACATATTAAAAAAAGAGAAGTGATGAGAACTGTGAAAATGTGTGAAAACGTAAACTAAAAAAGATTAATTTTTTTATCGTATCTTTTGCCATCATTGACTAGACATAATAAAATGAATTTGCAGAGAAGAAAGGCACTTTTTTTTCTGGTACCGGTACATCATTTTATAGAAAAGAAATACGTATTTACGTAAAGCTATACAAAGTTCGTAACATGGGGACCCATTGCCAAAATGAAATGCCTTTTTTGATGAATTCCGTAGAAAATGTATAATAATGCAAATAAAGTTTGTTAAACGTTAATAAAAAGCAGTAACCAATTACATTGCTAAAACTTTATAGTAACACAAACATATATTTTAATTATTGCCATTTATACTTATATATAAAAAACATGTCATTATTTTGTAAAATAAAATATAACGATTACAAAAAAACACGATGCTATTATATAATAACAGATATAAGTCGATTAAAAGACGAAGTGGCAATGTAACGGCGTGAATATACGACGGCTCGTAACAGAGTATACATAAGTAATAGAAGCAGCATAGAGAATCGTACACGGGAAATATCTTGCGAAGCATAGCATTAGAGGTGGGTTGCATGCTGCTAATTGTTCAGCAAGTATAGTTATTTATCAGAAGAAAACGAATAATACAGAAACAGTTAGAAAAAAAAAACCAATCAACAATGCATTGTCTTATGCAGTCTGCCGAAAAGAGTCATGAGATAGTATATTTATTTTGAACAACCATGTTTTTTATCAAAGTTAAATAATTACAATATATGAAAAAAGTTAGTAAACATAACAAAATATATGGAATTCAATTTTACCGTTGCTACCTAATATTGAATTATATTCCAATAAAAAACACTTATTATACAGTATAATTACATATTGGAAATTTTTTAGAATGTGTTACTTTATTGAGAAATACAGAAAAAAATATATGCCATTTTGCGCCAACATTAGTGCCTCATTTAAAGCTGATTCATAAAGTATTCGTCTAACATATAATTTTTGTCTAGAATAGCAAAGCAATAAAACTTCAATATCTAAAATTAATACGGTTTTTGTATTTGATATATATAAATAATTAACAGCATAAATAATTCAACTTATGTTTAAACGGACAAGATAAAAAAACTACAACAAAACTACATGAAATCTCATACTCTTAATCTAAAAAAAAGCATATATATATCAGACCCAAAGTATATCGGCGATAATTTGACACATTTTACTATACAAAAAGGTGAAAATACGTTGGTGTATTTTTTTGTCTACCACAACTAGATTTCTAACATGTAAGGAGGCAAGTATTTTGCGAAATTTATATTATATACTCATTTTGCACATTTTAAAAGTCGAGACATTAAAGTAAAACTAAAGGTGATTTTCGGCAAGAAATGATAGTAGATGGGAAGCAAACAAAAAATAGAAAGTGCGATCTAGAAGAAGAATCTTCTCAAATTTTAGTGAAATAGCAATAAACGTTTTTTCAAGTACCCCATCCACTCGGCTCCAGAATGAAATTTTTCTGCGGCTGTATAATCATAAAAACAAAAACAAGAAATTTGTTTTGGTTGCTGAAATTTAAAACAATTATAACTTTAACCCAATTCTACGCAAGCAAAAATTGGATCGTAAATCGGATAATATAAACTTCTGATTTTGTGCATTTAAAACGAAAATAACATTAGATGAAATGATACCTATAGAAGCATAAATAAAAAAATACATTCTTGTACATTTCAACATTTTTGATATGCATAAGTAGTTCATACTAGAAATCCGCTTCTTTATTTAGAATTTTCTCTAGAAATTTAGACACTTCTGATGAAACTGCGCGAATTTACATGTACTATATATATACAATTAAGAAAAATATTCTTTATATGTACATTACTGTCAATGCGGGTTAAAGTAAGCGATATTTTCTATGACTATACAATTTTTAAAAAAATTATTGTTATTTGTATCGCAAGTAAAAGCCCAGGGTTTTGGCTTTTAATACCCTAGTTAAAACAATTTTTTTTAATATATTCATTTTTGCCAATATGACGACCAGGCTTTATGATGACACCACGCCCCAAACGATCTCTACATCTTCACAAAAGTAAGGGATACTTTTACTGAGTCGTGCGGACCCTGATCAAGTATATAGTTGTAATGTGAGTGGCTGGCTGGCTGGCAGAATTGTGCAGTAAACCAGGCAAACAAACTGCTTTTGTTTGTTTCGTCAAGCGTTTATATAAGCTGTTAACTACGATTTGCATGAAAACGATTTTCCGTATAGTAGACAGATTAGGCTGTTGTCTCACCGAAAAGTAAAGCCAGTTCCTACGTAAACCTTTTTAAACTTTGTGTGTACGTAAAAGTAAAAACTGTATTATGTGGATGGATCCCGCGGTTTTACGTTATCCCTATCGCGGACTAAAGAAACATTGTAACAATAATGCTATTATAAACAACCGTTTTGTCGTTTAAGTCGCTGTGTTTTTTTCTGTGTTACGGATTTTGCTTTTTTATATGTTTTCGTTTCTATTATCCTTAAAATGTAAAGATATAGAAAATCCCATAGAAGAATATGTATAAAAAAACATCTGTGTATACATAAATAAAAAAACCGTTGCTATGCCGATGCATTGTACACACAATTTATTGTGTATTTTAAACATGTGACTTTTGCTTATTTTAAGATTTGAAAATTGCTAGAATGCACAAGAAAAAACAAAAAAGAGTGAAAAATTTTATTCAATAGTAGCAAAAAAAATTATTAGGCCAATTACAACACGTATTTTTTGTTATTGTATGGATGATCGAAATCTTGGACACGCCTAATATGTTTAGAGCCCTTAAATCATCCAGGCGACAAGTTCTCAAAAACGCAAACAAAAATATTCCCAATATACGTTACCCTTATAAAATGCAGGGAAATAGATTCGATAACGGGTGGGATGCTACTTTTAGTGTGTATACTAAAATTATATTTTTTTTGCATTTTTATATTTTCTCTCCACCCAAAAATCCGAATTAAAAAACAAAAAAATGTGTAGACAATAATGTATTTTACGAGCC
>JAQFYM010002765.1:0-21732 GCA_034694785.1 Agrenia bidenticulata
TGTACAAAATTTCAAGTCAATCGGACATGTTTGACGAGAGTTATCGTGATGACAGACAGACAGACAGACAGACAGACACGGTGATCACATAAAAGCCCTGGCTCGGGCTAAAAATTATGAGCTGAAAATTTTTATCGAGTTTAAGATTTTGTTGATTTTAATTAAATTCCATCAACTGATTTGTGATTTGTGACCGATTCCATGAGTAAGGAGCCATTTTTTGATTTCCTTGAAACTTGGTACACAAGTTCAATATGGCCTAAAAATCACTTGTTTGTGTGCATTATTTTAAAGTAACAGTTTTCAAGTCAGTTTTTTTTAAACTGAAAAAAGTCATCCGGGCATTTTTCGTTTTTTCAAAATCTGAGAAATCACGTTTCGGGGAATAGCTTAAGGACTACTCATTCCATGTTTCATCTTAATCCGTTCATAAATGAGCTGAGGAAACTGGTTTTTTGAAAATTTTAGAAATTTTGAAACCTGTAACTTTAAAAAATTGAAAATTGGTAATTGATCATATTGACCTATCTGAATCATTTTTTTTATATCGATAGTAAATTAATAAGCTCTTGATTTTTTTGTCATTTACCATTTGTTGAATCTCTTGAGAATACTTATTAAATATTTTTTGATTGTATAGAAATAACTCCATCGAGAAGTGGACTTCGGAAGCGAAAACGAGCCGAGTCACCTGACAAGACAGATCCTGTTGTCACCGAAGATTGGGTGGATGAAGATAAAGTTGAATTGTGGGAGATTAAATTTTTCGGAGAGAAACAAGACCGGAAACCGGAGCCAGCAAAATCCACCACTCCAGCAACTCGTACTAAGAGCGGTGTAACCCTTAAAGTCCCTGAAAAGTATGATCCTTCTCCGGCACAAACGGAAAAGTCTGAAAAGACCGTTTCGGCCACGAAGACGGCGGAAATGATGAGAGAGCAGCTCGAGACGGAGTTGAAGATGCAACGAGCTGTACATCTTTCGAAGCGAGATAATCATCCAAAGACGAACAATAATGCAACCAAGACACCGACCCCTACTGCATCTCAGCAACTCCAGCAACAAAATGCTGCTGCTGGACTTCCGGCCAATCCTCGATCTTACAGTACTGGAACTGCCAACGCAACTGCACCAAAGAAGATTTTCGTTACGAAAAGTGCAACACCTGCTCCTACTCCGGAAGTTCAAGTACCCAATCCTATGATCTTAAATCGAAAAGCTAACACTCCTGTAGTGAAACAAACAGTTTCAAATCCAACTACACCAGTTACCCCTCAACAACAACCGGCTCAACCAACTCAAAAGATTACTGTCTTCCGCACACCTGATGGAAGGTTGCAAGTTAAAGGTCTTCTCCCTGGCCAAACAGTCTATCAAACTGCAGATGGTAGGATCTGCCTGTCAGGAACTCCCATGCGGACGCAAGTAACTCAGCAACAACAAGTCATTCACCAGCCTCAGTCTCAGACGATTGTCATCCAGGGACAACCAGGTCAGCTTCAGCAGACTGGAACTCCAGGTATTATCCAGGTTCAGGGTAACCCGAGCCCTATGGTGATTACATCATCTGTTGCAACCACACCGGCAGCCCCGACCCAAGTTGCAAATCAGCCGTTGATTAATATAAGTAATCCAGCTATGAGAACAGTCATCACCTCTTCTGCCTCCAATCCTAACCTCATAAGACTTCAAGGGCAAGGGCAGCAGCAGATTTCACCACAAGGAACCCAACCCCAGCTACTTCATACATATGCAACTCCAAAGACTTCAAGGAAAGGGAACCTCAAAGCTCCTGTGATTTCATCCCCACCAGCCATAGCTCCGGCAGGAACGATAAGTGGTACAATCAATGCACAGGGACAAATTGTTCTGACCTCATCACGAGGAACTCATGTTATTCAGAGTGCCCAGATGAACCAACAAGGACAAATAGTAATTACCAGTCAGCCAACTGCAAGCCCACACCAGGGTACAGTAGTGACTAGTACTCTGTCTAGTCCCATTTCCACAGTGGCTACTTCCGCAGCACAGTCAACAACTCCTGTCGCTTCCCAGCAACCTGTAACTAGTCAACCATCTGGAACGATTCAAATTCCAGGAGTTCCATCAGGAGGCAAGGTCTTGTTTCACGATGGAACTAAAACGATCGTCGTAGCAGGTGGTGGTAGCTTGACTCCTCAGCAATTACAGCAGATCATGCAAATGCAATCCAAGAAATTTCAGACTATTAAAACTTCGAGTGGTACAGTTGTGCAGCAAGTTGTTCAACAGCCACAACAGCAAACGGTACAGTTTATTCAACAACCTGGCCAGCCTATGCAGCTGATTTCTCAACAAGCTGGAGGGGTCCAATCCTTATTAAATGCCCAACAGCAAGGTCAACAAATCGTGATTCAAGCCACCGCAGATGGAGGTCATCAAATAGCAACAATCGGTGGTCAGCAGGTATTAGTCAAGAAGATGATGAAGACAGGAACGAAGGGAGGTGGAAGTGTAGTGCAGATTGCTGGAAGTCAAGCCCAGCTCCAGCAATTGTTAGCTCAAGGTAAAAATGTGATCAGGGTTGATCAGAAGTCAGGAAGTGGAGTTATGACTTCCACTTTCCAGCAAATACAACAGCAGCAACAGCAACCTCAGAGAATTCAGCCGGTTATGGGAGCGACGACGGTAACTAGAGCTCCTGGACTTCCTATTTCCATTGTCTCTCCTTCGAAAGCGAAGATGGTGATTCAGCAACAACAGCAGGCGGGACCCTCAGCCATGATCTCAGTTGTATCAAGCCAAGCAACAGCAAGCTCTGGATTAGGTATTAGGCAAATCACTCCTGGAGTTATCCAAACCGTTGCTACTCAACAGTCAACAGGGTTAACAGCTGCTCTCCGATCACCAATTGCAACACTAAGTAATACGGGACCTCAGGTTGTGACTGCTCTACCTGGTCCTCAGGTGGTCTCAACCATTTCAGGAACTCAATTTGGCAATCAACAACATGTGGCCCAGTCACCCATGATATCCGGAACTGGTCAGATAACTCAAGCTAAAGCTTTTGGGAATCAACAAATTGTTGTCACTGGAAGCCAACAGCCTCCGTTCGGTGTGCAGCAGCCTCAAAGTATTCAAGGAAGTCCCCAATCTCTTGGAGTATCTGGACAGCAACCGGCCCAACCAACAATGACATCTCCTCAGACTTCAACGATTACTCCGAAATCTCCTGTGAAGGGGTCTCCAAGTAAAATAGTCGCACATGTAGTACAGACACCTCAAGGACCGAAAGTTGTCTTAAGTGGCCTAAAGCCTGGTGAACTATCCCCTGCTCAATGGACAAATCTTCAGGCACAGCTTCAAAAGCAGATGCTTGACCAGCAATTGGCACATCCCAAAGGTGTCCAGCCTTCTACTCCGATTAAAGTTGTCATCCAAACTCCCCCTCCAAGCCCATCAGTAGCAGCCTCAGCACAACCAATGACACCTTCTCCCTCAGTAATCCAAACGGAGACGGTGTCGTCTGTCGTTGGGCAGAGTTCTCCGAAGACAGGTGGTCGCGTTACGGCAGATGTTTCGGGTTCTTCTCCAGTTCTCGGTGTGAAAAGTCAGCCTGTTCTAATACAGCATGGAGCAAGTGCGAGTCCTGCTGTTACAAGTGCAAGTCATCCCTCACCGTCGTCTCACCATACTCCAAAATCGCCTCCAAACTCAGCCAACATTGATGCAGCCATCGCTGCTGTTGCTTCTAATGTAGACGCCCCTGTAATTGTCCCTGTGAGGTCCACACCTACAAAGAAAAGTTCTCCGAACGTACAGTCAGGATTGCATGGTAAAGTGAAAGGGTCCAAGTCGACGATTTTGAAAGGCATTCTCCAGAAGCCAGAGGAAGAGCAGATTTTTGGATCCAAGACGATGCCCGGAGAGAACTCAAAGAAATTAGGGGGGAAGAAGAAGGGAGGGAAAAAGCAGGTGAAAAGTGGTAGTGGAATGTTGATGCCAGTAGAACCTTCTTCCGTCCCACAGCCTGTTGAGCAGGATGTGGTGGTAAGTACTTCGGAGGTTCACGAAGACAACCCTATCCCCGTTTCTGCAGCCGAAGGGCCCAGATTTGTACTTTCTCAGGATCTCATGACTCAAAGTAAGTTTTTTTTGCGTAACTCATAACTTTCGTAGAGTAAGTGTGGCAAGAAAGCTGTGATTCATAAGATAAGTAGGTAGTAAGATAATATGAAAAATAATCAAGAGGTCGAGTGTGGACTCACAAATTCACAATCGATCTAAACTTGAATCAAGGTAGGTGAAAATTTGGTTTCCGTAGACAGGTTTTCGAAAATAACAACCTTTTTTTTCTCAGGGGATTTACGATTCATCCCAAGACCGTAAATACTCACAGTAAATTTTGAATTTCACAATGAAATCTTATTTTAAATGAATTAAATTATTTTACCAACTTTTCGAAACCTTCCGTGTGTCCAGTACCTCTCTACGGAAACGAAACTTTCACCTACCTTGAACTTTAATGACCTCAAGGGTGATGAACTCTTTTAGTTCATCAGCTAGCCTTTAGACGAGAAATTTTCCTTGGTAACGAGTCAGAGGCAAGGTACGTAAAGTTTACATAGCTTGAGTCAGAGGCATTGGTTCACGTTCACACCCAGGAAAAAACATTCTACTGTTTTGGTTGATTAGAAAGGTCAAATAAGAAAATTTTCTTCCCAGTTTTGAAGTAACTTTGGAAAGAGTAGGTTCACTTTGCATAGTTGACTTTTCTTTAGTGTTGGAATCAAAGAATCTCATCTCTTTGTAAGTATAGAGTATTAAGGGAGTGTCATGTTATATTTAGATGATAGAAGGTTGTAAAAGTAAAAGGGATTTTGAATTAATTTTCAGGTAAGAAGGAATCACTAGTGACGATGGCGGAGGAAAAAAGTGTAAAAGCTAGTGGTCCAGTAGCATCGACCTCTCCTCGGCAGTCAGCCCCGGCTCAGCAAGTAAAAGCTCCAGGTACAGGGAAAAGTGGCTCTAGTCGAAGGAAAAGCCCGGTGAAAACTTTTGTGGAGCCTCAACAAGCCAGTCCGACTAAAATCGTGATGGGTCCCATGTCCCAACCAAAGCTCATCGCTTCACTCCACAAGCACAAGGAATTGTTGAAGAAAGACATCTGCAAGAAACGAGGGATCTTGGAGAAGGATTTGTACTTGGACATTCAGGTGAGTTAGATGCACCTCGTATCATTTCAATTATAGGGATGGCAGTTGTATGTTTCGTGGCTCTATATGTATTCCTTGGGCACAGAAGGAGATCTCGGAGGAACTGGGAAAGAGTAAAAGTCCAACTGAGAAAATGGATGGAGTACTGGAGGCTCAAGTCAGGGCTGGACAGGTAAGTTTGTCAGTATGGAGAATGGTCATAGTCATACCCAAGATGAGTTAAGTAAAGTTGATGATCTACGGAAACGAACTTCACCTATCTTGGGTCATACCGATAATGATGAGCTGAGTACGATGTCGGTAACAATTAAAATGTGTTGTTCAACAGAAGAGGAAATCGAGTGAGTCCAAGATGTTACCGAGTAAAGATCTAGAAGGGAGGATGAGGAAAGGGATTCCTGGTCCTGGAAAAGGCTCCCCTAGGAAGAGGGCCACCAAGACGAAAATGTACTGCATTTGCAAAACCCCGTACGACAACTCGAAATTCTACGTAGGATGTGATGTGTGCTCAAACTGGTTTCATGGAGACTGCATTGGGATCTCTGAGCAAATGTCACAGTGTTTGTCTGAATACATTTGTGATTCTTGTCAAAATGAGTCGAATAAACTTTACTGCCTCTGCCGGGAGCCGTATGATGAAGCTCAGTAAGTCTTGAATGAAATTTAAATAAGTGGACATACTTTAAAATGAAGGATTTTAATTTGGTAAAATTATTATTTGCAGGTTCTATATTTGCTGTGACACCTGTCAAGATTGGTTCCATGGCCGATGCGTTGGGATTCTTCAGGCTGAAGGGACTGCCATTGATGAGTACGTGTGCCCCAAATGTGATCCGGAGTCAGCTTTAAATCATGCAAATCTAAGACCCCTCACCGACCAGGACTATCCGTCGTTATCTAAATTATTGAAAGAAATTCAGCGTCATAAGAGCTCCTGGCCTTTTGTTGAGCCCGTGGATCCTGCTGAAGCTCCTAATTACTATCGAGTGATCAAAGAGCCAATGGGTAGGCTAGAAATCATAAGTAAGAGTAGGAAAATTGTGACTCTTCAGAATATGTGATGATAATTTTGAAATATTCTAGATCTGCAAACCGTTCAGTTCCGAGTTGATGAGAAGATCTACAGCAAACTTCGGGACTTTATTGGAGACATCACAAAGATCTTTGACAACTGTCGCTACTACAATCCGGCCGAGTCTCCTTTCTACAAATGTGCAGAAGGATTGGAGTCATTCTTCGCTCAGAAGGTCACTCTGATGAGACAAGCCTTGGCCAATCGAAAACAATGAAAGTAAATTCATACGAAAATGGTACAAAGTCATGTAATTTGTTAGAAACGAGAAGAATGTGGTATGAGAAAAGATAATTGTGTCGGTAGATAGGTGTTTAATTTATGTAATGATATCGTGAGCAGAGGAAAGAGGTGTGAATCATAAGGACGCTGGTGTGGGGCTATTATTTAAAAGTTGTTATCATGATTGCCTAGCTCTTCAATTCCGATTCACCAAGTTTAAAATGTACTCAATATCTTTCAATAATATTAACGATAGTTGATAAGAGTAATTGAGTTAAAAACCTGGTACAAATGTCAGCATAATGTTTAGGTAACGGTAGTGTAAATAAGTCATTAGGATTTCTATCTCTGTTTCAACTCTGAGCTATTAATGAACATTTTGTATTGATCTTAATTTCTTGGGATTTGTCTAGAGGTGGTTTCAAATGTTCGAGTATCTTTTATTATAGATGATTGGAAAAGGTGGATTGTCACGACCTCCTCAATCTTTTTGTATAATATATAATTTTAATAGGAATTTGGTTCTGAGTAAGCAGAGGAGTGAGTGTGGATAAGGTTTTTAATTATGATTCGTTGGTACTACCGCCATCGTAGTTTATTGTTTTACTTTTGGGTATTTTGAGTATTTTCTACATATAAAAAGCTAAGTGTTTTTGGAAGTGTGTATTTGCTTGTATGTTCTCCATGTAGATACTAAAGTTGAGACGGATGTGTAGAATTATATATGCAACAAATGCTTCTCGTTCAAAGTTATATATCTGTTTTAAGAGTGATAATACCTTTCACTTCTTTTCCTTTCTCATCTCAATGAGTGAAATAAAACTAGCGTTTATACAGATCTACACACTGAATCGGTTTTGATTTATTGAAGCCTAAATTCATGGGTCATTACACTTGATCATTAAAGGTCACAAAGAGGCATACATAATATGGAACTAATGGAACTACATGGAAGATAGTTTACGTACAAGAAATTCTATGCTTCTCAAATCAAAATTTCGTCCATTAATTTAATCTCTTTCTATTTCTGTAAAATACGAGAAATTATTTATTTGTTTACAATAAAATAGGGTAAATATTTTGAAATGCTTTTGTCTTTGATCGTTGCATTCAAAGCTTGTAGGGTAGGTCTCATGTATCAAAAGATTTATTGGTGACCTCATTTAGGGGTCAACTTGTTCCTTCCTGGTTTTTAAGAATGTTTTGAGGTTGCGTCGGGTCACCGAGCAGTAAACATTTGGAACTGGTTTAAAATTTCATTGGGAATAATTCAGTGAATTGCTAAATTCAAAATGTTGACCATTATAGTGGTAGCATTTTTAGTGTCGCTGGATGTGACGTGGACGGCTCCAGCAGAAGGGGTCAGTCCTTTCACAGCCCTTGTAGAAGAAGAAGCTCTTAAAATACCTGAGGACAGTTTGGCAGAGGACCAACTTTTGACCCAAGAGGTCGTCCAAGGGTCTACTATTTACAGACATGTCAAATCCGAGAAGCATGGAGCTCCAGTGTTTATACGAGCAGGGTCGGACGAAGGGAAGGCGGTTGTGGTACTTCAGGCAGGAGAGGACTATTTATCCACATGCAAAGCTAAGAGGACTTTTGTTGTCCTTAAGCAAAGTTCAGGGGATAAGAAAGTTTATCGGGCTTTTTACGCTTATGTTAGGTAAATTGTTCGGGATTCGGATTTCGAATTCGGGTTTTTTCCCAGGCCTAAAGTATAAATATTTTATTTGCAGGGAGACGAATCCTCAACGTATAGAATGGGATGGGTGGTTCCCCAGAGGGAATCCCCGAAACAAAGCCCTCATATTTGGATTTGTCAGATGTTCAAAATCTTCCATGATTCCATGCAAAAAAGAACTCCAAGTAGTTTCAGATGACTCTGCAGATTATGAGGAATTCGGGGCCCCTTCAGGGACGGACAATCTCATTCTTCCACCTCTGCCTCACATTAACTATCCACCCCGACGCGTCTTTACTGAAAGTGGAAACGATTATTTCTGTGACCTACGGGAAGGGGAGAATATTGACAGCCGATTTACAGGGGCTGTTATAGGGTCCTTGGCTCAATCCACTATTGTGCTTACTGGAGCTGAGTTAGTGTACAAAGATCCCGAAGAACTCATTCACGATGTCCAGAAAGATATCAAGGCTGTGACGAAGCCGAAAATGCAAGGACGAACAATGGGAAGTACTAGCTCTGTCAACAATGTCACCGAAGTCGCAGCAACCAAATTAATTGACCTTGGCAGGCAAACAGTAGCTGGGGGCACGATCCTCTTTTACGCTGCCGTCGTCAAAGTCGGTGCCCTAGCTTTGCATCAAGTTCCACCAAATGAAGAAGTCGGAGGGGGGACTGCAAATGCCGTTCCAGCCTCAAGCGAGGACAAGACCCTTAAGTACAAGACAGTGGGATTAAGTGTACTTCGAGGCTTTTTCCAAGGAGTTAGTAATGACGACCCCGAGCAGCCAAGGGCCAATCCTAACCCTGAGGAACTTCTTAAGGAAAGCGTGGCGGCCAATCTCATGGCTGGACGTAGTGTTGGTGACACTGGTGAAGGCCCATCTGGACAATCGGGTCGAGGGATGCTCTCTTGGTTAACTGGAAAGGCTGACATCGGCACCAGCTCCAGTAACGGTGAGCAAGCTGTGCGTCACTACAAAGGAGCTCAACGTGATGGGTCTGTGACGGGGTCAAAGGGCGTGGACAATTTGAACTTTGCAATCGACAATGCTTTTGGAGGGACGAGGAAGTCTGCAGGGCAAGTCTTCTCGGAGAACATCGTAGCTGGAGTCTACATGCCTTATGGACTTATCGAAGACGCTGGAGACGCTTTGGGAGGATCTATCCTAGGGATTGGAAGAGTATCGGACGATAGGTCATACGTGGACGACATTCTGGATAAAGCGATGAATGTAGTGGCCGGGGCTGGTGGTCAGGTGGTTGATGTCGTGGGAGACATACTAGGGCCTATAGGACTTGGTGGACTTTGGACGGGCGTGGCAGGAGTTGCTGCGGGTACTCTAGGAGCTATTGGTGGTGGCATTGCGTCCCCCGTCTTGGGAGTATACGAGCTGGTCAAGATGGGGGCGAAAGCGGTTGGGATCGGCGGGATCATTGGAATGCACGGAGGAGAAAGTCGTCAGCAAAATCTGGGAGGGAATCAAAACGTTGAGAGATATTCTCCGCCTTCAGCCCCAGGGTTCTTAAGCAGGCTCGGAAGAAGGCGAAGATCTCCTCCCCAACAAGGTCAGTTTTTGGTCAACTTTGAATGAGATTTGTTCCGTTGCTAGGAAAGAAGCCCTTCTAAAGGAAGGGTCACGACTCACGAGTCTCGAAAAAATACTATCTAGAAACGGCCAACTTCAAATTATGTCAAACACCAACACGACTCGTGAGTCGTGACACGTCCTGGGACGAGTGTCTTTCCTAGTTATAAATACATGAATTGAAAATTGAAAGCAAGCAGCCTTTTGACCTCTTTTGAGGGTCAAGGGTCATTTTTAGGACAGTAATATAACTATGACTCTGGCCTCCGGGGTCCATTGAATCGAATGAGCTATTCAGCTTTTAAATCGGTTTGGGAGTTATGGAGGAGTAATGAAACAGACAGACAGACCGAAATTTTATAGAGTAGATAGTAGAGTATTTTCAGATTCGTAATCTCTTGTGGATTGCAGACCAGAATTTGGTGTCCATAACGGACGTTGACTTGTTCAGTCACATGGGCTGGAGAACGATGGACATTTCCCAGCAATCCTTGCACAACCAATCGTATGCTCAAGAGGAGCCCTTCATCGGTTTTGGAAACTGCATTTACAAGAAGCCGAGTGTCCAGGACTTTGAATCTGCCAGTGGGACGAAGCCCCTTATCAAACTTTACGCACAGACCCTTCGAGTTCAATGTCTTGGGGATCAGATAGAAATCCTTAATGACATCGTTTCAAAAGGCTACTTGACTCTCGCCCCGGATAAGACCTTTTCAATCCCTTCGACACTTCCAGCTTTGTATGTTTTTTAAATTTCAAAACTTAATAAGCAGGGTTGGCTACTGAAATTTCAAGGGGAAAATGAAAAATACGGAAATTTGATGAAATTTCAAAGCCCCTAAAAGTGTAAAAAATGAAAAGTGAACCTTTCTTTTTCAATGTTTTTAGAAATTCACACCATTCTAATGCATGCAAAATGGGAAAAAATAATGTTCACTTACAATCGAACTTTCCAAATTTTCGTTTTTCAAATTTTTCCTTTTCATTCAAATATTTCTGAAAAAAATGGCCAACCTTGTTGATAAGTATGGAAAATTGAAATTGGATTACAAACTTTTCAGGACGAAAGCCAAACTGTCCCCCACGGAAATCAACGAGCTTTCAAAGGCCTTTGAAATGTCAGTGTACACCAAGACGCACGCCTTAACGAGCAAGTCATCGACTTTCAAATTGGAAGGGAACAGTGCAAGTGTCTCCTTTCTCAAGCTCATGACCCTTGCCCTCCTTGAAGAAGTTTCGAAAACAGCTCCAGGGCATTACATAAAAATCTCTCGTAATGTAGCCAAGATCTTGAAGACAGGGTTTACAAAGTCCCTTCAAGATTTTTTCCGCTACAAGCATTGCCGAAAATGCCAGGAGGATAAATTAAAAGAGTCCCTTAATGACGCCATTCTACTTCTGGCCCTTACTGAATTCGTGTTGGTGGAACAAGAGAAGGCCGAGTTCAACTCTGGGGAGAAACTCTCAGCCTTTGACCGCTGGTATCTTCCCAATCGACAATCTATTTCTCAAAGAATGTCTTTCTTTTTTGTTTAATCCTCTCACACTTTTCTTAACTTATTTTATTACTTTACATCTTCTCATTATATTGGATTAAATTTTATTATCCTTCACTAAAATATGCAGTTCAAATCAGTACTAACTAGCCCGACTCTAGGGCTTGTAGGATCATCTCTGTGTCCGTCTGTCTCTAAACACGATAACTTTCTTCAAACTTGTCCTTTTGACTTGAAATTTAGTTCGATCTATTTAGGGGGACTATGAGAGATAAATTTGGGGATATTGGGATTAACTGGGGTGGAGACAATCCAATAGGGTCATAATGAATGGAAAAGCAGCTAGTTTTAGAAACTCACCCTGTAAATTGAGAGTTCATATTCGAAAAAGATTGGGATCAAATGAAACCGGAAGTTGAGAGGGAAATGAAACAGAAAGGGTTTGATGTTTTTGACATAATTATTGTCACACGTAGTTGAGAAGTTACATGGAAAATTCCTGAGCAAGTAAATACGCCGGACATGTCATTTCATATGTGGCATAGGGTGGTTGGAAATCAGGTCAACGCGACACTCTCACAATACCGAGTGACATATTCGTACAATTGTAATTCACTTGACACAAGACAAGGGAAATCCGTCAAACTCAAACTACCCGAGAGAAAACCCGGCCCTCCTTTTCCTATATCCAATGCCAGTCAAAAATATTTAAAGGAAACGGATTGACTTGCACAAACTTCAGTTCTCTCTCACAATCTCACAAGAACTCTTCTTGACCCAAAAAACACAAAATAATTACAAATTTTAAAACCAACCAACCAACCTAGTCAATCTACACAAAAGTCTCATACTCTTGGGTACGAAATTAAATAAAATTTCAATAAATCCCAATAGCTTTTATTTTCCAGGTACCCCCAATTAATTTTTGGAGCCTCAAAATTATCTTACTTTGACTTTTAAGTTTGTAAAACTCAAGAGGGGTCAATAACAAACACGTTTTTATCTTCAAAAGTTATCAGGTGTGACAAGTTGTGAGATAACTGTCTTAATTCTTGTCGACGATATTATCAAAATTTGGAGCTGATGCGGCTACCGAATATGATCCGAAAGATTTCAAAAGAGTCGTCCCCTTTCCACCAGAGTGGAGGTCATGACCTCAGCTCAATTTCCTCCTCAACCCCCAGCGTTTCTCTAAGGGAAATCCAAATGCAAGAGGAATTCGACATTGTCAAGATCTTGGCTGAGGGTACTTTCTCCAAAGTCTACCTGGCCAAAAGAGCCGGAGGAGAGAAGCTGGTCCTTAAGGCCACCCATTGTGACCTCACCTCCTTAGAAGAGTTCAATCGAGAGCTGAACTTGACCTACTTCCTCAGCCCTCATCCCAACACTGTGACCTGCTACAACGTCTCCTTCATCTGGAACCACTCGTTCGTATTCGTTCTCGAACAGGCCCCCTTCGGCTCCTTGACTCGCTTCGTCAAGAAAGGCGGCCTTGGAGAGAAGGAGGTGAAGTTAGTGGCAGAACAGATAGCCTCAGCCCTGGAGTTCATCCATGAGGTCAACCTTGTTCACAGGGATGTCACTTTAGACAACGTCCTCGTGTTTAGGTCTAATCTCTCCCGGGTTAAGTTGTCAGATTTCGGGTGCACGAGGCCTCAGGGGTCTCTTGTCCTACTGAAAGAGTCCTCCCAAAGTCAGACTTCCTGGGTGACCTTTGCCCCCCCAGAGATTTGTGACCTGCTGCCCCAAGAAAGATACCATTGCTATTCTTCCTCCGATGTTTGGCAGTTGGGGATTTTGATTTTCAAATGTCTGACGGGAGTGGGGCCTTGGACTTGTGCAGACATAACGGACCCTGTCTACCGGCATTATATTTCCTGGCTCCGAAGGAAGTCTTTGAAGATGCCGGAGAAGCTGAAACCGTTCACGACCAGATTTATCCGACTTTTGAAAAGGCTTTTGGAACCTAAGGCAGCGAATCGGTCCGAGGCTCGTGAGGTCATCAAGTACTTGAAGGACGATTGGGTGAGAGTTCGAAGGGCATCCTTCCCTTGCTCAAACGGAGGCTCAAACTCAAAGTTGAATTGCAAGGGGACTGAGAATAGTGCTGAGATCAGTTGTGGTCAGAGTCATAAGGACCGAGATTTAACTTTTCTGGGACTGGACACGGAAATCGATAAGAAACGAGTTGAGGATTGGATTGCAACTAGTTCTGCCCTTTAATTTAATTATACTTTATAATTACTTACATTTTAATTATTAATTAATATCAAGATTAAGCTAAAGCATTTAATTAAGTAAGTCTCTACCATGATGTTAAAATACGTGATAATTGTAAATATTTTTATCATATCAATTGTCTGAATGAAATGGAAATAAGGATCTCGTTTTATACACGAAGTGTGGATTTACTAAATAATTGTCAAAACATTAATTCATTTTGCTCCAATTATTTGCATCTTGAGAATATGCATATGCATACGTGGCAATATAAATTTTTTAAAAATATTTTCAATGGATAGGTTTATATTTATTACTAGCTTGGCCAACCCGAACAACCTTCGTTCATTTGGTTTAGATCTGTAAAGTGATCTTCGACCTAATAATTTATCCAAGACCATTTCTACGTAGAAACGTAATAGCTAATAGCTAAAAAAAAACACACATCCATAAAATAATAGACACTCAGCCATAAGTAAGCATTGTACGAGGATTCATCAAAGGAAATTCTCCGCTGCAGTTTAGTTTATAAACGTTACAAGGTAATGGCCCAGGTAGAAAGAGATTGGCAACCAGGTCAAGCGTTTTATAAATTCTTCTAAGAAGTCCACACCTTAATTCCAGGTATTTTCGTTATTCATTCAAAATCAACAGACACTACTGGCCTCAAAGTGAGTTGTTCATTTAAATTTAGTCAATAGGTCAAGTCCCAGCAGGAGATGGATTCTAAAAATCCTTCCTCCGTCATTCATAACCTACTAAACTGAAGAGTCACTATATCGATTTCTAAAATTAAACAATTACAACTTACAAACAACCACCACCAAACCTGTCCTAATCCATATCTACTCTATAATCCATAAAAATGTCTGTCTGTCTGTATCTTTGTTTTACAGCTCCTAAATATGGGGAACAGTTGTTAAGCTCAATGGATAATTCACTTTACTTGACTAACCAGGGAAGATATGCAATTCTGACGCTGTCGAAAAAAATCTACCTTCAACCTCTAAAAACGGTTCTTACCAACAACAGTGGCCCATTGATGGGCCTGTTGACGCGTAATAAACTATATTAAAAGATACACATCCAGTTTCCATCTTATAACTCTCAAAGTCTCAAGTGACCTTTTACCTCACATCTTTCATAAATATTTTTCAACCTCTCTTAACTTCTCAAGGAGATTCCAGGAAGTAAGTCTACGAGGTTGGTTTTTGTATTGTATACAAACCGCTGAACGTAAACTTTCGTAACCTTTCTTTGATGTATTGTTACATAGATTCTTCGATGTCGGCATCTATCCACAACCAGAGTTCTAGACACTTCCATACAAGATCCGGGTAACTAGGATTTTTTTTTGTAAATTCGGGTATTATAAAACCCCTAAAAAGGGTGTTCTAATTTCAGGGAACAACATCCCCAGCCTGAAAAGTGAACACATAATCCCAATTATTAAAACCAGAAGGGATGAAGGAAAAAAAAACCTTAGAAAAAAAGGTAAAAATAAAATCAGGTCACCCCGACAAGAAATCATATTAGATGGAAAACCGTATTGGAACAGGAAGTGGCTAATTGAGTCTAAGTTAATGACCAGGTCAAACTAGGTCAACCATGTACCTCTGGAGCGTAACAAGACACTAAAATGGTTAAGATCCCGAATACTGCCAATTATAAAAGATAAGAACGGTCGTTAAGTGACAAGTACATGTCAGAAAAATAAATCTCTTCTTCAAAAGGCCGACATATCAGGTGAAGTAAAAAAAAACCCGGAGGGGTAAAAAAAAATATCCCGTAGGGTAGGTCTTGTGTATTTTTTGCTACTTTTTAATTTAGCACATATCCTCATACTCACATACACAGAGAACCATGTGGGAAAATCTTGTAGACTTGCCAAAGGGACACACGGCAGGTTTTTTTCGCTCCTAATATTTGTGTAAAGAGGTTCCATACTGGGTGATTTATGCCGGGTAGTTGGGATCCCACTCAGTCAAGCGTTTGTCATATCTTGTGTGTCTTATGAAGTCGGTGTATATTCGGTGGTGGTAGTGGCTTCTTTAATATTCTCTTGTCCGCCTCTTTGTCACGATGCAAATGAAGCGAGAGAGAGGTCTTTCAACTTTTGAAACTTGTATATAAAAATAACGTGTTCCGCAAAGATTTAGGTCAGCCTCAAGAGCGGAGGTAACTTTTTGTTAGCTCATTTCCGATAATATCATTAGACACAACAAGAAATTTCCCTTTTCCAATCTCACGATGATGGATACTAAATTCTATGTTGATAAACATTTTAGGAATTTAGGATTGTACTAGGCTAGATAGTCATAAATACTTTCAATACCTCTTTCAACTATCGATGAGTTTTTAACTCATTGATATTTATCGCAAAATTTATAAGTCGATTTTAAATCTGAAATGACTATTCAAAATAGATTCCTTGACCAATATTTATTAAAAATAAAGGTAAAATAAATATTTAAACAATATCAACTACCTAAAGAGTTTCTGGAGGAGAGAAAAAAATAATCCTTACTGTCTCATTTGCTATAACTCTTCCACCAGACATTTAAGTGTCATAAAAGGTCTTAAGTTAATGCTATAATAAATTTAGTACTAAATCAACTCTTCCCTACCGTAAGCTCCAGTTAAGCTCACGTCAATGAACTCTTGGTAATAAATAAATAATCACTTCTTTTAATGCTTGTGCTCCAAGTACAATAAATCGGAGGGGGAAAACTCCAGTGGATTTTATTTATGTCACCCCTCCGGGAACCACAGGCTTCTGCAGCATCCGCAAACTCTTCAAAGGCCCGTTTGTCGGCCTTCAAAAGCCCCTTACTCCATTATGCAAATCATGATAAAGAATCATTTTAAATTTCAGCAAAGCTAACAAATAGTATTGAAATACGTAGCATTGTCTTTTCTGACAAACTACTTGAGAAGAAAAGGTGAAACGGGTAATTGAGATGGTTGAAAAAATTGTTTGAAGATGGTTGATGGACCCGGGTAACTGGAAACGACGGCCTTAATATTCCTGACACAATAACCTTTTAGCTTTTTTCAGCTCGGGTGATAAAGGAGGGTGAGAAAACAAAGGAGGAAAGATAATCCGGGTATTAGAAAGATTAGAAACTCGGGGATCAGTCATCAGTCAAAAATCTCCTTGTCTCTCTTTGGTATAGAGAAGAAGGGATATGGAATTATATATGGAATTATATGTATGCGGAATGTAGGTGAGAGTTCATTAAACTTGTTTACAACTAAACTATCAATACATTCCTCGTTTGAAGAACTAAAATATTTTAGGGGCAAAATTCACGCCAAATGGTACAAGATTCGATGAGTGATGATGCCATACTGCCAATTGTTCTATTTGGCAATCGACCTCATACACTACAAGTCTTAACATATTTTTTTTATGAATGACACATCCTCATTAAATAGTAAAGTCAAAAGAAGGATTTTTGTTTAGAAATTTAGAACACACAGGAATCTATCCATATTGTCCATTCATGAAGATTTTTTTCAATGGACATAAATGCCCGAATCAATCCACAACTTCCGAATTTTATTTGTCTCAAGATACCCTCATATAAAATACTTGTCATACATTGAAAATAATACCTTGTATTTCGACCAGGCCCCTATGATTTTTTTATAATTAAGGCCGTTAACGGTCATAAATGACCTGTCATAACCTATCAACCAACATGTCCCTTAGAAAGTTTGAGAACCGAGGAATTCTAATTAGATTCCCTTCGAACTCGTACTTCCCAAAATGTATTTTTATTTGGGTAAAACTCACTCAAATAAAGACAAATCAATAAATCAATCAATCAGTTTTATGGAATCCTTTTTGTCATAAAAATAATCCCCTTAATTTAGTACGAACGTACCAAATAAATTCATATTCCAAATTTCCAAGAAAATATTTCTATCATGAGAGAAAGTAGATCCGATTTTATAAACCGGGGCACTCAGATATTCTCTATGTCCTCATTGAGAATATTCCCCTGATTTCGAGAATAGAAAAAGTGGGAAATTTGAATCTTGGTTAGAAATCAATAAATTTTCAAAATTTGATTAATTCAGCACAAGGAAATTAAGGGGCCTTGAAATGTCCAACTCTAAAATATCTAAATTTCGGCAGGACTTGCCTCCCCCAGGGGGATACAAGCCCATACAGTACCTTCGCATCCCTGCCAAACAGTACTTCAATGGTAAACATACGCCAACATTTGAATTTTCCCTATTATTTTGAAACAGCCCTGAATAAGGGCCCCTGCGGCCCTGTGCCAATCAATCCATTATGCCTATGTCAGCAACTGAATAATCTTGCCGATGTTGGATTTCTAGGGGTGACTATGTTTTCCAAGTCGATTTGTTTGAAACAGCCTGAATAAGGGCCCCTGTCACCCTGTGCCCATAAATCCATGATGCCTAATAACTGAATGATCTTGCTGAATTTTAGGTGTGACTATGTTTGCCGGCTTCCTTGGAATAACATTTGGATCCCTTTACATCTACTCCTTCAATCATGCACTTATTAGGAAGCAAGACGTGGAAGAACGGAGCTCTCGAATTGCGCTCCAGCCTATGCTCTTTGCTGAAAAGGACAGGGCGTAAGTATAAGATGACCTTTGTCTTTGAGGTCAACTCATATCTATTCATAAAAGTTGACCTGCTGATTTTCTTTGCAGATATTTGAAGCAGCTGAAAAAGAATGTAGACGAAGAGGAGCGAGTAATGAAGAATGTGCCGGGCTGGGAGTTGGGAACATATTGGGGCGAGCCTGTGTTCAAGACAAGACCAAAGGACGAATGGCAGGACGTGACCCTCAACGAATACTATGTCCACTCGAGTGACTGGCAGTTTAAATACGCAATGAACTTTTACAAGTGGTACTAAAAGTCCATCAACAATTAGTCAACTCTTATTGCTATCAATTGTGAATCATTGTAATATACCGACATTTAATTAGAAATTTCCATTCTCTAAACGTAGCCAAGTGTTCAGAGTTAAATATATTCGCCAAATGTAAATACTACGTCTGGATGTAGATTTCAAATAATTAAATAAAAAGTGAATGGGCTTAGAAAACACGTATGAATTTATATGAAAGCTTAACATTTACTCTATCCATAAGACTTATTGATAAGGGCACATCGATGATGACGGTGATCGATTTCAATATACCAAACTGAACAAGCTCAGCATCGCTCTACAGAAAACGTCGCATGGGAAACTTCCTGGTGCAGCATTGCCCCCGTCATCGCATTTACCCGTTCGTTAGCGAACTTGGTTCATTAATTGGTTCTATCAATAATTTATTTCCAATTGGACATATAAGTAAACTCAGAAATGTATGAACAAATATTTAAGAGCTCCATTACAAAAGTTGTGTAGAATATTAGATTACTGATGAATTATAATAGATTTCATTTAATCGGACCTAGAAATCATTTGAGATCTTTGGCATTGATCTCCCCAGCTGAACGGATTCCAGCTTGGTCTACCACCTTGACCTTGAACCGAGGAAGATTAATTACAAGGCGCTTAGCGATTTCCGCCACGCACCTTCGCATAAGTTCCATTCCTTCGTCATAGGTCATATCTATAATACCCCAGATAAGCGCATAAGCGCATTTATTTCTTAGACTAATTGTAAATTTGATAAAACTGAATATGGGTAGTTCAAAATTCAAACCTGGCTTGTAGTAGGCATCCATAGTAGAGAGGGTGAAGTAGCCTCCATATCCATGAGCGCAGTAAGGCAGGGCCACACTTGACGCCAGATAATCCATGAAATACAGCTCGGCCTTTTTCTCCACGTCGTCATAACCAGCCAGCAACAAATTACAGTTGTATGGAGTCTAGAAATTTAATAAAACGTTTTAATTACTGATTCCAAAAACATTCCCGGAAGTCTGGACTCTGGACACTTACCCGACTTCGGAGATACTCAGCTAGATTTCTTCGGGTGAAATGTGCCGCAGCCTTTGGAGAAAGTTCGTATTCATTTCGCATCCTGTAAAGCTGCACGTTCTTTTGTATGTATTCGGAAAATTGGGTCGTATCACCTGATTCTCCACTCACAGCCATTAGCAGCTTATCCGAAAGGTGACAGAACTTATCTTCGTCTAAAAACATATACAAAACGGTTACTACATTGAACATTGAACTTTTATGTTATTTCATCTATTAGGGAGTTCATGACCCCTAAAGAGAGTCAATTAATTGTTAAGCTACTACTGTTAGTACTGTTAACTGTCCTTGGCCATTTTTTTGGCCACTGTCAACAGTCACAGAAATTTTGGATTTAGGATTTTCGACGTTTTCTAATGTAATCTTGGTAGTAAAAGAAAAAGGTTTAAATTCATGAACTTAAACGATTGGATTTATGCTAAAGAATTGTAATTAAAATGTCTCAAATATTTGTACATCATCAGAAATCATCAGTTTGTAATTTCTAAACTGTTTAAAATTTAGGTAACAACTAAGCATCAACAGATAAGGAAAAGTAAGACCTACAAATTGTGCTTATTATTACAATTACTGAAAACTGGAATTTTATTTTGTAATTTAAGTCTTTTGAATTTTTGGCAATTGTGAATTATGAAAAATTGAATGTGAATTTAAAAAAAGTTTAAATGTGAAATGAGTTACCAGTGCTCATAACTACGATGGAGCGAGCGTCGATCGTGTCCGCAGCGAGAAGAACAAAGTCATTGAATCGAATCCCAATTAGACATTCCATTTTTCTTCAGAAATGTTTATTATTAATTTCTCCTAAAGTTTCCGAAAATATTTGCGGAACAAAAGTTTTTGTCTCTGACCGGGAGGAATGACAGATCAAATTTGAGATTTTTTGCAACTCACCTTTGGGCGGCAAAGTCAAATCTCTCACGTGACAAGAAATTTCTCACACGTTATTTCTTAAAAGTTATTATGTGAATTACAAAGCAATTTAATTTAATAAATTAAGTTTTAATTGACATTAAATTAATTAGCACAAATAATGAGAGTTAACAAACATAAAAAGTTTCAACGGAATATGGCCTTCTTTGTTAAGCATTTTAAATTCAAAGCTCCGTATCACATCATTGTCGATGGAACCTTTGCAAAAGCAGCTTTGGATGTAAGTCGTTCAATTTTCCCTACTAATTTCACTTCATCACTCCTCGCCACTCCTCGGTCAGAAAATTGTGACATTTGACCTGAGACCTTCAAACTTTCATTTCCACCTACAGTGGCAATAATATAAAAGCATAAGCCACAGACACTAGCTATTAAAACTATTATAAATGAATGACCTAAATGTGAAATTTGAAATGAATGCCAAAGAGTAACTTGTAATTTTTTTTTAATTATTACAGAATAAGGTGAACATGCGAGAACAATTGCCGAAATATTTGGACGGTCAAGTCAAGTTACTCACCACCCCGTGTGTCCACATTGAGACGGAGAAACTAGGGCCCGAACTTTATGGAGCCCTTCAAATCCTCAAGCAAATGGCGATCGAGAAATGTCCCCACGCCGACAAGCCCCTCCCAGCCCCGAAATGCATAAAATTCATGCTAAACGCCCAGTCTCAGTCATCAGCTGTTGTAGAGACAAAGTACATCGTGGCAACTCAGGACCATGGACTGCGCTCAGCTATTCGACGTATCCCTGGGATCCCCTTGATGCAACTTTATGGATCAGCCCCTTCGTTAGAAAAGCCGTCGGATGTGACGATGGAGTATGCGGAGGGTAAAACTCTAAAGCAGCTGGAAGTTCTCAGCTATCAAAAGGAGATACTGGATCATATGAAAGAAGACGTTTTCGGCAAGGGACCTTCAGCTCCGCTTAAGACGGGCACTACCAAAAGGAAAAGGGCCGGGCCTAATCCTCTTTCTTGCAAGAAATCAAAGAAGACTAAATCCCCAGCTAAACGAGCTGTTCAAAAAGATGAAGCTGTTAAAAAGAAAAGGGTTAGAGTTCGGAAGGCTAAGAAAATTAAAGTTAAGATTGAAAAATTATGAATGAGGACTGATTATCAAGTACCAGCAAAATTTTACCAAAAGTTGTCGGGTTGCAATTTTATTATCAAGTTTTTTTAGCATTCTGCATATCAAATAAAACGATGCTGATTTTGATGAGTTTATTATCTCATAATCATAACGAGCCAGGTTAAGTTAGTAGTATACAATTTGTATATGACAATTGCACAATTGGGAATATTTATTGGGAAGCTTCTAAGCTTATTTATGAAAATCGGTGG
>JAQFYM010002766.1:0-21720 GCA_034694785.1 Agrenia bidenticulata
TTCGAGCGTAATCGTGCGGAGGGACAGACAGACGGACACAAGAGCATTCGCATAAAGTATCTGTCGATACTTAATAAACCAAGGAACTCAATGCTATCATGATTAACTATAGAATATGGTACTCGAGCTAGAGACCCTTGTCCCGGTACCCCACCAGCATGGGTACATTTTCAGAGAAACTTTCTCTTTATTAGATTAAAAGAAAGGAAGGAACAATGGATGTCTGTTAGAATTCTGGAAGTGGACGGTGGAGTGGGCTTAGCTCCAAATATGTTGTATATGTGTATAATGTGTGGGCTTTTTCCCAGTGCAACACTAAAATAGCACTTCGTGTCTAATCTAAATTGCGGTCACTGTGGAGGATCACAGCATGCCCGCAAGTTGACTTGACTTGACCATTAAGGCTTAACCACCACTGTCATTCTCAAGGCAACTTCTGCCTAAAAGCGAGGCGAGAAATGTAGGTCTCTGATTCAAATTCACTTAGAAGGACCCCTACTGTTCAGGATACTCAAATCGAAAAGGAACTTTTTCCAGGAAGTTTCTCCTTCAATCTGACATCCGGTGGAAAGCTGCAGAGTCCAAAATTGGTTATATTTAGTTATCTTTGATAAAAATTTAATAGCATGGATATGTAACCTATTCATCATTATTTTCGAATTAGTGAAAAATGTAGATACTTTTTCCAGCCATCGCTGTCTTGTAGTTGGGTTTTCTACTGAATACAGAGCTAATATTCAATTATTTTCCAAACAATTTTTCCCTCATATTGATTTCCACTTTTTCTGCACCATTATGATTAGCCCGTTGCTGGGCACAAAGCAGGCAGAAATGCAAGAAGTTGATTTCACGAATTCATAATTTACAATCTGCTTCTGGGTACAAGTTGCCACAGTCTATATACTTGTTTATTCATTCAAATCAGAGGAGTCATTAAACCAACAGTTGTTGTGCCACAAAATACGACTTGACAAACCGAGAGCTACCCATAAAACATCATTCACCGAGTCCTCATTCCTGCCGGCCAGTCGAGTCTGAGTGTAGATATTCGTGATCTCCATCGTTATGAAAGGTAAGAAATATTTGTAAGAAAAGTTTTTTTTCAGCCCAGGGGAGGCAGTAAACAAACTTAGGAGCGGTATAGTGATCACGATCAACAGGAACGTTTATTACCTACAGCTTGATAATCTTTTGGAATACCGACCGATTACGAAGAAGGCTCTGAGGAAGGGGCATTGCAGTACCGTGGTTTCAAATTGCGTTTTGCAAATAACAATCAATTTTTTTTGCGATTAAACCAAAGTTACGAGATGTGCCAGATCAAAAGGGAAAATACGGCTAGTTCAAAACATCCCATACAACTTTGCAACCTTATATTTATTAAGTATCTTTCGCCTTCCATCATTTCCATATAAAATGTAAATTTGCATACACCGATCGAAAATTCTTATAACATTTACTAATACCCTAAATTGCTCCGGTGAGCTTAGCTATATAACAGAAATAAAATTTGTAATTTTGCATTGGTTGTCTTCGTCGAGGGTTAAGGTAGCACTAAAACTAGCATTTCCAGTTACTGCACCGAAAATTACTGCCACATCATTATTCAAAGAATTGGCTGCTCCTCATTGGATGAGGTTGCCATTTCTTCGAGACATTATGCATGAAGTGATGAAGTGATGATACTAAAATTCTTAAACTATTAAATTTTTACTGCCAATGCTACACCCAATGAGTTGTCATCCTAAATGTAATTATTGAAAGACTATCTCCTACTGGTAACCATCGTGCCCATGGACTGGACATCATTAAGGCAGTCATACTTTGGGCCAGTACCACACGAAATCCTTACATTACGATTAGAAGGAAACCAGTTGGTAGAGTCAGTGTTAAACTCTTTTGAGAAGAACAGTTTCATTTCCCATGTCCCATTGTATTGCATCACCTTATATTAGACCATGGAGCCTCTGAGGATAAATTCTCGATTCCAGGGAATGTAGAAAATGGGCGAATTGGTAAGAAGAGAATTGATGTATGCGAGATAGATTCAGGCGTATCCTAGATCCATGGAAATCCATTCGTAGTTTTATGTCTGCTCGACATCCCATTGCAACTAGAGAAGACGGTATATGATATGATACCCCCACTTCGTTGGAGTGATTGCAAGTAAAAGCAAAGTTAGCTATAAACAGGCTTAATGTTCTTCTGCGTGCGACTCCCTTCTCACCTTTCCTCTCGTAATAGGAGTAGCTTTATATGCCAGAATGGTATGGTGAGGAGGACTCGAAAAAATCAAGCACGTGAATAGGAGTATACACAAGTTTCGAGAAATTGGGATAAGGACTCAGAGCTGTGAAAGGACCGTATGGGGATAGAAAGTCGTATCTCTTATCCGAATGTCCTTCCTTGTGTCATCCTTGCCCACCGACGTCATTAAATCCATATTGGATTTCAGAGATCTATATACCAAGATACCCGGATGGAATCATTATCAAAGACGGCCTTTGCTGCTGGTGTGAACAGAATTCTCGGCCAATGTGCTCCGTGTGTATATTTGCAAAGACCGTTCGGTTTAAGACTGAATGTATGACTGGGTAATGTTCATGGCATTGTACATGAAATGAATAGGGAGGAAGCAAGGTAATAATGGTATTCCGATACTTTGGATCCCAAGAGAGAACAGCCAACGTCCGGGTCATCCTATCTAATGGTCGGTTACAGTCATTCTTCCTCTACTATTACTTAGCAATATTAAAGAAAGTCCAACTCCATGTTCTCGCCTTACTAAATCCCTCCTCTCGAAGTAGTCACTAATACCAAAAATAATATTCCTACCGTCACAATTTTGGGTCCAATGGAGATTGGGCCTGTACTGTCTCAGTATCGTCATATCAATAGGGGAGATCTAACAGCATCAATATATAGAAATTTTGATACAACATAGATTATGTATTTTATTTGATTTTTTATAATGAGAGCTGCTGTGATTACTCAGGTTGAAGTGACGATATGGTTTGAGGATTAAATTATTTTGTCACCATATTAAATCTAAACGGGTCCTTAATTTTAATGTGACTTGATTCATTTATTTGCTAATTAAAAATGGTCCTCCTTCTTCAGCTTGAATGAGGTATACTGACTTATAATTCGGAGAATTAATATTAATTATTTTTCAATAAAGAGTCAAAACAACACTCTTTGTAACAATTAGTTTTAAGCTGAAGACAATTCTCTCGTCTTTGAAGATGATTTCTGCAACAAGTATGAAGACAAGACATGCGACAGCCCACTTGTGTTTTTTGGGCTAGGTTAAGCTGGTGTTCTTAAACTTATTAAAAATTATTCTCGGTTCAAAAGTCTTGAGAACCTGTCTGTCATTAGATATTGACGTCTCGAGCACATGTGGGAGCACGGAACACATCTATTCTGGTATTTCATACTCTGAGTGACAATGTGAAGCCATATTTAAGCAAGGCAAGATACAACTGAAGACCAAAGTTCAGGGTTCGTGTATGTCGGTATGTTAGCAAGGGTATTATTTATGTAAGGTATTGAGTTGTTTCCTTCAGCTGTTGCCTTTGAGTGATTATCTATGACCTTCCTTGTATTTACACAAAGTATTTCATAAAAACAGCCGATGGCACACGCCAGACCTGAGGTTAGAGGAAAAGCAAGGCCTTGCAACCCGATCTTCCTTATAAGTTTGTCAAATGTGTAGTAAAGATAGAAGTCGTGTAATATACATCGGAATATATGTCTATATATAAGGGTTCTCCTTGTTACGTTCTGTCATATGCAGTCAAGCCAATGAAGGGATAGCAGTAACTCAAACCTCTGAGGATGAGCTGGTCGTCAGCCCCATCGAAACAATTACCCGCATGGGTCCGGAGCAGAGACAGATGGAAGATAATGAATTAAGAACCCTCACTGGAGTGCAGGAAAATAAGGAAGTGTTCCGGTTTCTCATTTGTATTAAGTGTGGAGCTTGGTCCTCTCTCTTCCTCGAAGTAATATATTATTTGACAGAGAAATAAGGCACATGTCGACATGACACACGTTTGCCCCTATAATTAGGTGCCCGGAAAGGCCGTTATCCTTGATAGCCAATCCAATAATCTAGCCGAGAGGAGAGACCCGAAGACCGCAAGGCTCCAACCAAAAATAAAAGCCTTTTCCCTCCCAACAGATCCATCCTAACCCGTATCCTCATTTCTGTCCGACCCGATTCCACCCGCAGGCCCATATCAGCCACAGCTACAGCATTCAACTTGGGTTAGTCCAAATCAAATTCCTAGTTCCTAGAGATTCTAAATTGGATCTGGGGGGCAATATAACATCCCTACTTGTCTATTACAAATAATGTCCCTGATGTTTAGAACGAAAATTAGAACCAGAGCTGAAGACAGTTAGAGGTGGAGGTGGAACTTGGCAATTACTCGTAAATCACAGAAAACTACTGCCACCAGTATGTTAATAATAATAATATTCTACTAATAGCTTGAATCTTGCCATTACTATAGAACCGCTAACTGCTACCCCGACTTTATACCATTATTTCTCATATAATTCCCCGACCAACACCAACAGAGGGGCTTTGTTAACCATCCAATAATTTTACAAAGTCTTTTCTCCTTCCATGCTCAACAAGAGTTACTCCATGTTGCTCTGAAAAAAACAATAAATCGCAAAACAATCTAAGAAAATGAAACATAGATGTTAAGGTAGAACGTCGTTGGTTGTCTGAGTGGTTGAAAGGGGTGTGTAGTAGGAGGATGATAATAATATATAGAGTGTTGATGTTGAGCCCTGTAAAAAGGAAATTAGTAGTTGGCATCTTGACTTGAAGTATATGGAAGGACAAGTTAGAAACCACGAGTTCCAATAAAATGTTCATAAGCCCTTCTCTCTCTCCGTATAGCTCAATCTTATCTCCTTCTTGACTTTCACTTAGGGCCCGGATTCCTTTCATGTACTCTCTCTCTTCTCTCCTCTCTCTCTCCCTGCCTGTCGGAAAAAGGAAATCGTAGGCGACACGACCGATGTTCCCAAACAAGATTCTTGGATCCAAATTCTATTGTCTGACTTCTTGGCTGGGGTTGCCACTACTAACAGAAGAAATTACTTTCTTTTCATATCCCACATGTTTGCCATGAGGGAAAGTGGATGGAGAGACCCATGGTTGGGCTAGTTGGGGGGCATGGTATTATGACAATGCCAGTCAAGTTCTATAGAATAGTTTCTCCAATTATGAGATAGAAATCTAAAAACTTAAAGCAGGGTCAATGCTACATACAATCGAGGGAGGATTGTTTAGTTGGTAGTGAACTACGCACTGTTTTTTCCAACAGTAGGTATTCCCTCTTCAAGTTGTTGTTCTTCCTACGGTAGTAAAATTCGAAAATGTCTACAGTTTTGTACATGAATTCGTAATTTAACCAATATTCTAGTGTAAATGAGATAGTTGTCACCAAACTTTAGCATGCAATGAATAGTTAAAAAAATCGAGACGTACTTAAGCCACGAAATGTACAAGCAACTGGGACCTGGGAAAGATTGAAGAACATGCATAACGGATTTATTGGTCTCTCTTGACAAATTACAGGAGTAAAATTCGTCTTCGTTGGATGAGTAAGTTTTGATGTTGTGTGATGTTATTTTTCACGGAGAGAGTAATCCCACATGAGAGGTATTTTGGACGATCCCAACACTCAAGAAGTCGAGAGGAAATGGATGGCGGAGAACCGGAAAGTGTCTGGATAGACCAGGACGAAAAGGACAAGAAATGGTCTATTCTTTGTGATGAAGAAGTGTCATGTCTCACAGCTGGTGGTTAAGCATGTGTAACAACCCCATGAGTTACCAGACAAGGCAACCAAATCCAATAGAAATGCATCAAAATTACATGATCCAACTATATCTATAATCCCCATGTCCCCAATACTGGATATATGGTCTCATAAATACCGTCTCTGGAAGAAGGCTATATTATTACACAGCTTTCATCCCTTGTTCACTCGTTCTGCTTGGTTTATAAGAATTGACGAGGTTCCCTTCAACTCGTGCCCAAACGACCAGCAGGACGAGACCATATAATTCAGAGTCTGAAACAGGAAAGGAGGCACAAAAAACTATTCAGTAATAAATGCTGTATATGGCTCCATTCTATCCTTTAAATTCTCACTTTGGGTTGACCACACTGCAGTTTCCTTTGTTGGCTAGAACATCTTCGAAACTCAAAAAAATGCCGACCAACTATCGTCCCGTAACCCTTTGATGATAGTGAGCTAATGATGGTCTATAATTTTATGAGCTACTTAAGTTCCAGTCTTTCTATGACAGCGTCTTTCTGTATTACTGAAGAATGCAGGTGCGAGGTGCAATTGAGATTCTCTCAAGTTTATATACCCTTGGCACATGAATGTACATATTTCCTATGCTTAATTATCCCTTGGGCTCGGACTTTTTGTGGGCGAGGTGCAATCTGACCTAAACCACACGGTATTCAATATTCCTTATTCTCTACGTTAGGTAGCCCATTATTATACGAATCGCTACAAACAATTGTAATCGATCAAGTATGTGGCTCTTGATTGACTTAATATTGATTCCGTACCTGAAATAGAGACGATATCCCAATATTATTTCTATAGGCTAATTCCACATTGAACTTAAATGTATTTACATTACACAAGTTATATTATAGATTACTTAGGATCGAATGTACCCTGAACGCACGTGAGACTGAGAGAAATGTAAAAAAAAAACATCAAGGACCTCCTCGGAGCGCAACATATTTCCTCGGAATTGGATCCAGCACCCACCCATCTGCAAAACGGTCCAGAGAAAGGATCGTCTGAGTTTAAGAAAGTGAGCCAAGGGGAAGGAAACAAAGTCATGAACATGAAGAAGAACAAGAGAGGAAGAAAGGATTGAGTGAGTGCATGTGACATGAACTGGATGGGGCTGAGGCAATCGAAATCGAAATACTGGACGGATCTGTCACGAGGGGTTACACTGACATCTCCGCTGTGTCCCAGATGGACACAGACCAGGGGAGACAGAATGGTTCAAATCCGATTCGAGATTCTGGAACACCGACATGTTTATAATTCTCCCCCTGCTCCATTTCTGTCACTTGGAAATGCGTACAAAAGTTGCCTTTGCCTTTACCAATTCTCAACCAGTTGTTTTTCCCTTGTCCTCTCCCTCTGACCCTCCGAAGATACCTTGTACTTCTTAGTTCAAGTATATGAAACTGTATTAGCCTGTCAGAAAACAGAATCCTTACTTTTACAGTATAAAACTGAGTGGGGGAAGCTCCCCTTTTATATATGCATGAGACTTTCAGCTTACGTTTTCTTTCCCTTCCATATTGTTAGTCTAAATTTCCTCTCATGTCCTTCTTCTCCCTGGGATTGGAGCCCTTTCTTATTTTTAGCAAAACTTTAAGTCATTTGTAGCTTGTGAAGCCAGAACGTGAGAAGGAGCAATCTTGTGTGTATTCTGTACCTAATATTAGCTATGGTATGGAAGACAAGATATCCAGGTTTCCTGGCTTGTCTTGAATTTGTTAAGACTCGAGTGTACAGCGGAGCTCATGGAAGCGTGATTCCCATCCAGTCCGATTTCATAGTCCTTCTCTTGGAACCGCATTGCATCAGTGCACCGTCTTTTTATCATACGTGTACAACCCATACATACACTCGGTAAATGTAAGACCCGTCGCAATCTCATTCTCTACCTTATCATAACATGTAATGCATTTGCAGAGGGAGACTGAGATCTCAGACGGATGAACCTCCATTTCGTCCCAGGCACGTAATGATCTAAGACGTCTTATGGTCTTTTGTCATCATAATCATCATCTTCAAGTATGGGATGAGAGAAGAGGGTTATTTTTTTCGGGATTTCATTTTTTTTAAATCTCCCTTGCAATTATTAACTTGTATATAGTGTGGTGGTGTGAACTCTTGTCAGTCTTGTTTAAAAATTTCACATAAGAGATATGTATAATACTTTATGTCTACTTGAATGAAAAGTATACCATATTTTGAACTTAAATTATTTATTAAAATAATAATTTGAGTTAAACTTTAACCCCCAAAAAGTAACCCGGCCGTCCTATCCCGGAATGTAAACAATCTTTTGGCTCCAAAAATTGTCACAGCCATGAATGATACGATTTAGGCTACTTTCCCTACCATCAACTCAAAGGGTTTAGGCAATTGGATAGCCTCAATCTCTAAAAAAGAGGATTCATTGCACTGCATAAGTTTGAAGAGACGATCAACATATGGTATTTGCTGTGGGTAAACGTGGGAAGAATAATTTATTGCTAAGTACCGTTTGCTCCAGAACGAGTGTCAAATCAGAAGAATCGACAGTGGGACGTGTGCCTAGAGATATCTGATACTTTCATCTGGCAACCCGTTTTATTCCAATTCCGAGTGGACGATGCTATAATATGAGTGTTATTACTCCCATCGCCCCCATGAATAAAGCGTTTCCAAGTTCTGACACTAACAATATTGACTTGGAATGGAGATAAGTGTGTGGTGAGCTTTCATTCATGAAATAGGCTGATTTCAACCTACCCGTCCACTTCTATTCTGTAGCATGTACCTTGGGTCACCCGCATATGAACCAAGAAGGGTGAGTCAAACAACTGTCATTAATTTGCTCACAAGAAGCAATATCCGACTACTCTCCCCACAAAAAGGAAGAATGACATGGCATTTTCAAAGAGATGAGTATGATGACTGTCCACCATTCCAAATCCAAAATCCAATCCCTCTCCTCATAATAAATACGACAGACAGAGTTTATTCCAATCTCTGTTTTACTTTACTAGAGAAACGAGTTCATTTGGTATTCTCATGGCTTTCGATTTTTCATCAAAGATACGACCCCATCTCATCTACATCCCCCGATACATTCATGTCCCGTACATGTATTTACATTTACATCAGGAGAACATCCCATCGAAGAGAGCTCCATGAAAGAAGGGGAAACATCCCAAAAAGAGAAAATATTATATTTCTGATATAATAATCCCTATGTGACAAATCTTCCTTGCCTACTTCAATGAACTTGGGGGATTCGAAAGGGAATAGAATGGAACTTGGTGTACACATTCGCTATGAGAGATTAGTGAATAACAGGAGATTTTTTACCACTTATTTTACATTTAGATTTATAAATCTCATATCACAGATGTGTAAAAGAAAAAAGAAAAAAAGGGAGTTCACTGATCATCTCGGAGTAAGCTTAAGGGCTCGACAAATATGTATTAAACATGAAAAAGATTACGGCTGCAATTAGGTGTTACGGCATGCACGGAAAACGGAAATATTTATGTACCTTGATACAAAAGCAAACATTTCCGGATATTAAAAAATCGTTGAAGTCCCATAAGTATTGGATAAAAATCTTAATATTACTTTATAACTTTTTGACCACCCCACAGTTTTTTGGAGGTCTATCAAAACTGGAAAAAATATTTACCTTAGTTGCAATGAAATGGAAACGATAAAATTCCCTAGTAGTCTGTCTATATAGTGTCATTTTGAACAACAACCCAACAGGTCTTTTAGCTACTTAGATATAAAAAGAAAGTTCTTATCAATTACAGAATTAAGAAATTCGAAAAAAAATCATAACAAAATGGATCTCCCAACAGCAAGAATTGAGTTTTGACATTGAAATAATGTACATCCACATTCCGGGATCTAAAATTCGTTTGGAGCATATTTGGATAATTCTGCATGTAATAAATATTTGGGGTTGCTGCTTTAGGAATCCTAAATGTGTTTACCTATAGAAATCTAATTCTAATCTGACGCCAATTTTTGTCAATTAAATCCAAAGAGTATCTGATCTCGGAGACCATCTGAAAAATTATGACCTTCAACAATCGTAAATATTTTGACTATAATCTTGAAATAGTTATGCATAGTAAAATACATAGCACGTTGAGAAAACTTTTACTTTGAAATTTGATTTATATTTTATCTGCTGATTTTATCGTTCCTTGCATCCATAGCCTATAGATTCATTTATGTTAAGTCATTGGAAAGGTCAATTTATTCTCAAACACATAAAAAATAATATTTTAAACGCCACTTGCACACTAGAGACCATCAAAACTCATCTAAATGCAGTCTTTCGTCATCTTAAACTTAAATCTAGAATGATTCAGGTAATACGGTGTCCAATTACCAGCCGAATTTATGCCCACATTGATAATCTCATCCACTCCTGGGGAAGAGTAAACGAAATAGCGGAAATTGCTTGAGAGATTTGTGGGTAAAGTAAACCGGTTTATTACGACCCTTAAGGAAGGCAATATTACTTAACGAAAAATCTAGATGCATATATAGTGCACCGAGTGAGGCCCATACGACCACAAAGCATACCGCCGTCGACACCCATAGTGCCCAAGTCAGGGTAATAAAAAGATAGGTGTGGAATCCGACTCATCCACAAACTTTCTACAAATATCACCCGACTTACCACCGGAGCTTGAACATCCACTCTATGTTCATACATATGCCAGCAGTGTAATGATCCCATAATATCTTTCCAGAAAGCTTTCAGTTGTGCCACATTCTTAAAAGCCTACCTTAAAAGTAGTTTGAGAAGAGCTTACGGATTCATTATCAGCCAACTTTAAACTTTACGGAGACAGGACAGCTGAAAATTGAACACTTCCTTCCCCTTCCACTTGGAAGCCCCGTATAATATCTCTCTGTATTAGATGACTTTACTCAAGATTTTTCGGGAACGCTCCAGGATGTACTCCAAAATGAAAAATCACACCTCAGAGAGAACTTAAATTAAATGAAAAAGATGTGACAAAAAGTGTGTTGAGTACTATGCCCTTCTTATCTTTAATGCTGAATAGGACAATAATAATGCATCCATTAAAATACATCGTCGACAATGTTTCAGGGATGCACTTGCACATTGGCTAGAGTTATCCATCTCCCGTTGTTTGATGCATGATATATTTTTTGCTCTTTGCTACTTAAAATGACCTACAGAAATGTGAAACAAGTTCAGAATAGTTCAAAATTTTAAATAACATGAAAATGTATATTTCATTAGAAAACCTCTCAAAAATATCGTAGATGCATTTTGAAGTAAGTTTTGTCTAAATACTCTTTCAAAGTTTTGAAAAAGTGCCTTGGAATTAAAAAATCCTATACCTTTGATTTTGAAATCGAGTGGAATAAAATTTTATCCGCAGCCCAAAGCCTACATATGAGTAGATAAACATTTAACGATTTACGTGTAAAATTTGATGGGATTGAATGGTTTCTATAAGGGTTAATATTCTTATAAGGTCAGACATAGATGAGATGCATGGGAAAAGTTTTATGGAACAAGTGGTAATGGAGAGGGAATTTAGGAGGAAGCGTGACAAGGAGAGGAGGAGAGTCGAGCTGAGTCGGTTGAAGACTTAGAAAAGGAATTGGTATAAAAACAGATAAGAAAAGAAGACAAGTGGCATGGCATGGGAGTGTGGTTATAAAAAAAGTTTCGAACCTTGACAGTTGTGGGGACGTAGAGATCAGGATCATTTGGGCTGGGATTTAAGAGGAGCAAGGACCCACTCCTCTCGTCTTTGAGATGAGGATGCCCCGGTGGTGGTCCTATATGAAAGCCTGAAATTTGTATGAGAAAACAAAAGGATTAATAATAAATTACCAAGAGACAGAGAATAATGTATGGATGGAAGCAAAGGACAAAAGACATGGAGTGAGGATGGAAGCTTAGAGCCCCACATCTCCGAGAAAAACTTACCTTTGGCTTTAACCCAAAACCGGAACTTGGAGTTCTCTGCATTATTTATCTCCTCTCCTCTGAGAGTTTTCACAATCCTGTTGTATTTCTTCTTCGTGATTGTCTTTGTCTTGGCTGAGTCTCCATAGGTTTGCAACACCCAGGGTTGGAATACTTCGAACATCCCCCTACGTGAAATCTTGGGAGGTGAAATCGATGGATACATTTGCTTCGGTTGAGTTGCGGGTTTCAATGGACTCCCGGCCTTTCTCTTATTAGACCCACCTTGCTGACCTTCACGTGTCCCCTTGTTTGAGGGAATTACCTTTGGTCCCGCACTAGGGGAGGTTTTAATCTCACCCTCCTCCTCATTAAAGCTCTCTGGATCTTCATTCATTCTCTCCCTCGTGTTTAGAGCATCCGTGGAATCTCCCGACTGAGAGGTATTCCTCGACACATCTTCATCATTTTTGTCACAGTGGATTGGGTTTCTTAGTTTGCGTTTGTTGGCTGTCCTGTGATAGATTGAATCCAATCCTCCAGCCCCAAGTCCTGATGCCAGCGGGAAAGAATGTCCAGAGGATCGGGTGTGAGCAGAATTATTGCTCAATCCCGGAAATAACGTGTCGATTGAGTACCGAGAACTCCCGTCTCGAGAACCCCGAGCACGTTCACACATTACGCCTTAAATAAAAAGGTTAAACTTTCGACACACAGCTCACAAACTTTTGCCACCACCAAGACAGATTTGTACGAAACAGTAACGCCTAATCGGGGCTTTTGTAAGGCTGTAGCTTAGATAGGTTTTTAGGATAAATGTCTGAGTACTGCTGCTACTGCCGGTTGTATAAATACCTGATTTTCCACATTTATTCCTACAAGGGATGTCCCAGAGACACTCACACCCTGGCACAGAAGTTACAGGTGTGATTTACACAAAAAATCGTGATTATGGTACTAACATCCTTTTCCACTTCCCGTGTATTTCACAAGCTTTTTAAATTGGTTAAGGGTAGACTATTGGGCATACTCTTCCTCACTAGGGTCCACACTTACAACACATTCTATGCATGAAAATTTACTCGCATCGGAGCCACAGTTTTTTAAGTCAATCTTTTGTAACCGAATTATGGACAACTTGCTGCCGAAAGAACGTGAAACTTATTCATGCACCAACACTTGGAAAAATACACTAAAAATCAACTATGCACTGAAAGTTTTCAATTGAGTCTGCAAGAGCTGAAGGTGTTTCCTTTCCAATCAGAGTGAGGGGTGTAGATGGATGAGCAGATTTAGAGTCCTGTATAGAGATTCAGTTAAATGTATTCGAGTCTCACATGACAGATTACATGACACACCCACGACGAACACACAGAAGCGATATTTCTAAACAGGATACTTGTATTTGTCTCAGACATTTTTTTGTATTAAAAAGACGCTCATTAACAGCAAGGTTAGAGTTTACAATTGTCTTGCGGGGCTGGTATTTAGTGTACAGTGAATAACTGAACAGCTAATAAATCTTACGACAAGAAATCCCATTATTTTGACTCCTATCAAAATTACCTACCAAAACTTTCAGTAGTGGTTTCTTGGTCGGAGAAATTGACTGCCAATTTAAAATCTCATCCGTCCGGTTTCTATTCCCCAAAACTCAGCCTGTGTCAATCCTTGACTCTAACTAATGAAACATTCTTACTTTTCTCCTCAAATTTAGAATGCTCAAACTTCTACACAACTTTCTGCATCTCAACAGTCTGAATATAAATAGGTAAAGAGTGCAATTAAGTTATATAATTTAGTCTCTGCTTTAATGGGTAATAATCCCTCAAACGCTTTAGCCCACCTCCACGCAGCATTGGGCCCTTATCTTTAAATGACTGTATCGTACAAGTTATGACTACCTGAGACTGAATCAATTGAGGAGGACTTGTCTGTTGTAAGTGAATGAGAACGGGGCTGAAGTTTTAGAATAAAAAAGTGAGAGAAGAGTTGAAAATTCTTTATTGCCCCGAGTCTAGTAGTTCTCAACTGGTCTGGTCCAGGACGAATGTATGGATAAATGGTAAGGAGTAGGACGAGATGAGAACTGTGTGTGAAGGAGTAGGTTAGCACGACTGAAAAGGGATAAGATTCACAGAGAGGGGATTCCTCTCTCTCGTCTTTGGATAATATGGATTGTAAATTGAGGCTGTGATAACCAAGGAAGCGAGGTTCCCCTTGCCTCACCAATATACACAAACTTCATACATAGAAATACCAAGTGGAATATCTAACCTTGTTTCACAGACGGATGATCATAATGTAGTGGAATGGTTGGGCCCGACAGCAAAAACACTTGTTACACACCAAGCACCAAGATAATTTCAGACAATTAGGAGACAAAAAAGAGATCCTCCGTGTCCGCACAGGGCTAACAATGACGGAGGATGGATGGTCCTTTTTACAAATCTCATTATCTATTCCCCCATATGAAATTGGGTTCTGTTGTTTTTACCTTGGGTAGGTAATCGGCCACACGGTTCGTCTCATGTATTGGCCCAACGGGCCCAACAAATTTTTAGTATGCCACTTAGGAAGGACGAAGAATAGTCAGTCTCAGTATTACTGGAGTGGTGCAGTCGTTCAGAGCAGAGCTTTAGTTCCTATCGCTCAAGATAATGTTGGAATGGGATTGTAAAGCTCTAGGTTTTTTGTTTTTATTACAGCTCGAGTCTCAAATCTCTCGATTTACTGACCAGAGAAGGGCAGAGGTGGGTCTTCTTTTACAAGAGCACTTAATTCCCTAGTTGAAATTCAAATTCCATGCCCAGGGTTAAATTAGGGAAATAGTCTCCACTGCAGTCGGACTTTCGTTGTAAATGAGGAGGTTGGAAGTGGAAGAATATGCAAGTCACATAGTGAGAAGGCTAGACTTGAGGGTTTGAGTATTCTCTGGTGAGAAGGATAAAGAAGAAGTGTTGGCTGGCTAATAAAGGATAATGAGGTTGGAATGGCTGAGTTTTCCTTTCTACTGTCAGAGTGAAAGTTTGTGGAGGAAAGTAATGCAGAGAGGTAGAAGGCGGCTCGGCTTTGGTTCCTGGGTCTCCAGCAACTTGAGATCCAAAAAGTGTAGGCTGAACTAGCAGGTAGGAGAGAGTAGGAGGGAATCTTGTTCCACGGGACGAGGGTATATATGGCGTTTAAGGATTCTCAGATCCAGGGTTTCAGGAACAGAAAGCCGGTTCGTTGATTTTGGCTCACTCAGTGGTCGTGGTTGCCAAAGACCTGTACAACTGGGAGCACTCAGATGGGAAGAAGCAACTAGGGCTCAGCCCAATCCAGAAGAGTATTTTCTTCTTTCGCCGGTCGGTTGGGAAGGGAAAGTATACAAGTGCTCCACTACGGCATTCTCCTATAGCAACCCACCCGCCAGATAAAATTATGTGGAAGGGAGATAGAGAAGCTCCGAGCCGGGTAGCCTGTATATATCTGGGAAAGCCACTACTACTCCAGGGATAGGGATGTATTCTCCAGAATCTAGACAACTCTGTGCCACAAGAGGAGGATGACTTTTTCTGTGGTGTTGGTGGTTCCTTGGATGGGAAGTTTGTTAGAATCAGAGACAGAGAACTCTGGTACAAAAACGAGGTGATCTGCGCTGGTCGGGTGAGTGAGCAAATGAGTGTCCCAAAGCAGTATGTAACTATCCAAGTCTGGTATCCAGCATCTCCTCAACTCTTCTATTCCTACACTGTTGAGTGGGGGATTGATCTTAAAAGATTTAGAGGAGAAGTAGTAGGAGATCTGATGGGACTCCAACTACGAGGATCCTTAGTCTTCTCTCCAGTCCTCCTTTTATAAAGTAGTGGTAGGAAAGTCAGAATAGATCTCGCATGATGACTCCTTAGTAACCCGTGTTACTTGTCTCGTTTCCCTTTTTCCCTCCTGATATATAGTAATCCAAGTCGGTACTGCTGGGGTGGTTAGGCCTCTCTGGATTCTCTTGCTGGATAGATCTTCGGGACATGTCACTCTCATTCTATCTCCTGGCTGGCACATTGCCTCTTCCTAGTTACATTTTCTTGCCGTCTGTAGGATGATAATACCCTTGGTTGTTGTTAGGGTTGGCCCACCCCGTTTAGTTTCATTCTCATCTCATATCATGTGTCGGATGTTCCTCCAGGCTTGGCTGCATTTGCTTCTTCTGATATTGCTCCAGTAACTTTACTGCCTCCGGAGACCACTGGGCGGAAGATACCTTATCCGTCGGTTCAACCCAGGCGTGTATGTGCCACGTCTCTAAGCGCAGTATTAGGGACACGTACATATATATCACCAAATATCCCTCCGAGTATTACAAGGGGAAATCATGACATAGCATTTGCGGTGGTATATGGAAAACAAGTATTCCTTCAACTACAAAAAATACTCCAAGTTTCCTCTGAGATATGGAAATGTCCGCCTTTATTTTCCTTAATCCTAAGAATTGATATATTGGCATTCCTAACCAGTTTATTAGTACAGATTCTTTGACAGTCATTTTTAAGGTTAAGTTAATCACTATCCCGTATTTCAGTCAATTCCAGTCTTGCTGGAAGCTTGTTGCTGATCTGAATTGCGTACAAGCTGTCAACTATTAATTAAGAGTAGCTTATTGTGGCTCCTGAGTTCATTTATGTGTCTCCTGTGTATGAGAAGTCTTTACCTGATTTATCAGGTCTCGACTGATCCATGGATTATTTTCCATCAGACCAATAGGAATTTTACTAGCTATAAAAGTATTCTTATTTTACCTCAACAGTTCAAAAATCCATTTGCCTTCGGGATTCGGGGGAAATGACTTCGGGATGCCAATCCGTTCAGTGGCAGCTTGCCGGGAAGCATATATAGCGTCCAGTTTTTTAAATTTTAGTAGTACGAGGATTTAAAATTTTATATATTCTATATTCTGAGCTTCTCGTCCGTGGTTTCTTTCAGTAAAAATCCATTTAGAAGAATCCACCCTTATATTGCACTTTGTGATTACCTATACAAATTTAAGTCAGTCGAAGTCTTCCAAAAATGCCTTATGTTTCAATTACCACATTAATACGGACTATCCTCTCCACTTGTCCAAAATCACGTAGACTCTCAAGAGGACTCCCTTTCGTGCATTTACCCTGTCCCACTAGCATCTATAATATCAATCAGTCCAAATTCCAAATACTACAAGTTTCTGGACTCTCTTATGTTCTGTACATCTGCATCATTTATACTTGCATTTTGCTTTTAGATGCAAGTTTTAGAGAGACAATTATTGTAAAAAATAGCATACAGTATAGATTTTACAATTGTATGTTCCTGATGTCTCTCCTACCTGTTTATTTTCATCCATTAATAATACAATGAACCATTACCACCAGCCATTTATAAAATATCATATCAAACTGGTATTTTTATCCTCTCATGTTGGTAATTGTATTGCCGACACCCACAGGTATTGTATTTATTCAATCAAAACTTCCTTGCAGTTGCATGGTTGTTACGTTTTGACTATCCACAACTGAGGTACATTATTATTATAAGAAAAGTAGTTTAGAGTGCATAAAAATAATTAGTATAAATAGCATAGATTATAAATCAATAATTGGTCAATTAAGATTAGAGTACATCGCTTTCCTTCTTTTAAAAATTCCAAATTAATAATATTAATATAAAAATACAGGTCAACATTTAACATTGGCAAAATGGAATAATGGCGTATTTTTGCATAAGGAGTATCGGTATTGAATAAAATGCTGATTTGAGATTTCATGTACCAAATAGTCTTAAAATTTAAGCCTACCAACAGAGTATATCTGTCACTATCACGAATGGTCAACCAACCAAATGGTGATGAGCTTCTAATATTAACAAGAATAAAGGATTCCTTTCGTACTTACTTTCCCTTCGTAATAAAACTGATCTTATTAAACAAATACAGCTATAGCTTAAAACTACTCATTGCTCTTCTTGAATCACGATACTTCCAGATTTGGGCAGTCTGGTAATTTAGCTCAGATCAGATTTCATCAACATAGTAGCATTATCAGAATTTATTTCTTCATTTGGAAAAGGGCATGTGCATGGAAGGCAGAAACATATTCATTTGTAGTTGTCATCTCTATCTTTTAGTTTCAATCTCAACCAACCCTTAAACCAATATTCTATTTCATGCTTACTTCGTTCCTCCTGCTACATTCATTACCATGATACATAAGCACAACAGTCATCGTCCCACAGAATATGATAAAAAGTGAGTACACACATATATATGTGTATTTAAGTTTACTACACCCCTATCTGGTCCATTGTTGTACAAAACAGTTTAGAGCATATCTGTACTTTATACCCCCATGGAAGTGCTGGACGAGAACAAGCTGAATTAAGAGGTTCATACATCGGTGGTTGGAATGAGGACCGTACAATAAGCAGCCCACTTCCTTTACTTCAAAGGATGAGCTTACTACTGCATGGCCGGGATGCCACCTTCATTGACATCAGCTTGAACTCAGCATCGTCTTCTTCAAATCTTCATCTTGTCATGTTCAACGCTCAATATCAACCTAGCCGAAGTTGGTTTAAGCCTGTTAGAATAGAATTGAATTGACTCCACCTAACCTCCGTTCAAAGAGCAAGGAACATGAGTGAACAGACATCTTAAGAACATACTTAAAATTAATATGCACTGGAAATGTAATTCCAGTTTACTCTCTATATTTTACTACACCAACTCTTGCACAGGACTCAAGAACTGTGATGCAACATGTGACAAGATATTATGTCACATAAGAGGACATGCATAAAAAACCAAGGATTTTTAGTATATTCACGTAATATGAGTTCAAGCACACAATGCATTCAGTCGCCGCTTTCTGTCTTCTCATGGATAAACTTAATTTGCGCGTTGAACCTTCAACTAGATTTTCTTGCCTATAGTGCCACCATCCCAACTACGTGTCCCAATCAAGGATTAATGAAGGAAAGTGAAATCTCCGCATCTCTCTCTCTTCTCTCTCTCTGTCTCTCTTCCAGCCTTTTCCAGCCCAATCCAAAGGATGTACAACATCCCACCACTCTTTCCTTACCTCAAGGAGTCAAACCCCAGCCCTCCCTTAGCTTGCAACCCTTTGAAATTGATGTCCCTACGTATGAATATTACTATCTCTATTTACTTTCGCTCTCATATATATATACATATCAACTCCCACCCGACCCAAATCCATGTCATATACAACGGTAAGTAGCAAGAGAATTCTCTTGCCTCCTAGGACTCGAATGTCTGCCTGGATAAATATTATCCGGAAATGGTAGGAAGGTCCAATTCTACCTCCACATCGCTGCTGTCATGGCCATGGAGACTGATCCACGACAGGGACGGGACCCAGCATGGTGATATAAAGATGACAAAACTCAGTGTTGCTGCGACACAGACCCTCCAATCTCATACCATGGCTGTGTAGTACTCACTATATTTCTAGCATGAGATCTGACAGCTATATATACATTGACTTTATGTATGAATTGAAGCTCTAACCGAACTGCCCGAACATGTAAGTGGCAATCCCTTCCATTTTCATCTGAAACCCAAGAGCGAGGCCAAGAACTCAACGTCCTGGGTCTGTATTTGGATGAGTCATCCTATCATTCCTATCCCATCCCATCATCAGCATCCAAATCCAACTATAAAGGGATGACATGTATTGATTTTTCAAAGATGAACCTAGCCGGCTTGACACTTGTATGTCAAGCGTCTAATTTGATTAGGAACCAATGGGAAACGAGGCAGACGTCTCACACCTCTCCAACTTTCTAGCACGACAACAAATAGAAAGCCCCAAGACAGGAGAAACTTTAATTTCTACATTTTGAGCACTGCTGTGTGCATGTCATTGAAATTATATCCTTGCGTGTAAGTCTATAAGCACAATCCTCTACAAATTCAACGATTGCACTATTAACATGGCAATTTTCCCCATTCATTGCTATTGAGATTCAAGCTAAAGGGATAAAACTTTTGCAACATTTTTTTAATCCAAAACTTTTTCATGAAAATAATCCCTACAAAGTACAGAGGGATGAGAGCTCAAAGCTTTGATCTTTCTTTTTAAATACGAAAGGGAAAGTGTTACATTACTATGAAATTCTTTAAGCCAGTGGTATCGACTGTACAGATGCGGCCTAATAATGTTCCATACGGATTAAAATAGGAATAGAAGATCTGAAAATTGAAATATTCAGGAATTACAATCCAACGCTTTGAAACCATATTGAGTGAAAGATGGGCCTTTTCTGAACATGGACATACAGATGTAATCAATATTGTGTATAGAGGTGATAAAATAATTGTCTTTAAATACTGTTGAGGTATAAAAACTTGCACTGGTTTCGAAGCATGATTTTTTATAAAACTCAATTTTTGCTCTAAATGATAGTAGGAATGATAGTCGGGCCAATAAAATTACAGGCGTCTATTCTTTTTTTAGTTTACTTGAAGAAACTGTGAAAGATTGATCTTGACACCGCAGTCGCTGCAATACAATAGAAGAGAATTCCATCGAGATAGACGATAAAAAAGGTAAGACGCCTTTCACACTTTAGGAAGCTAATCAAGTGTAGCGGCTTGAATGGGATGATAATATTCTTATTCCCTTAGATAAGAGCGAATTAAGGTAGGTAATTTGTAATCGTATCGACATCGATATCTCATTCATAAATTTGGAATAGTGATCAGCTCATTCAAGCAGAAAGGACGGAAAGTTATGCAACACGAATTTTGCTGATGAATGATGAATAGTACAACGAAATGAGAAATGATTGGATTCCATAGCTGAGATAACCTTCATGAGTCATGATAGACGTTATTTATGGGAACAGAGTAGTGCTTGGCTAAACCGTCGCATCAACCTTTGATAAATCCGAACTGCAACCTCGAATTACATGTTACCTCTGCGATGGTCGTATTCATGCATAATATAGTGTCCACTAAAGGTGTATATGTATTGTTGCATAAAATGTATCAAGCTGAAAAGGGGTATTAGAATAACTCATGTTCATTCAAAGTCACGTTTCTCACGTTATTATACCTAAAGTACGAGATTCGGAAAGCCACCGGCTGAGAATCCCTTAATATTCTAAAGTTTGAAGAAGTTCAGATGCAACGACTTCCCTCACAGAGAATTTAATAATAATGAGTCTTAATTTCTGAATGAATCCTTTCACAAGTTCTTCATTTGTTCAAATGATCAGTAATTCGAGATTGGAGCTGTGAAATACACTTTACAAGTACGAAAGACATTAAAGTTGGAGAATTGATATTATTCAAATTGTGCACACAAATATCTATCGTTTTTCAATTTTAATTAATTGTGAATTGTGAATCAAAATTTTACTCGGAGAAATAACTTGATATTTTTGGGTTGGTCGAATCTCGTAAATAATTTTTTTCTGTCAATAACAAAAATGGACGAATAAAGTTGCAAAATTACTGAAGAAATTTTCGTTATTGTCCATTCTGAAAGCACAGGATGCATCGATTCATTTCTTTTGAAAATCTAGAGTATTGTATGGATATATTTTATTATTTCCAAACTAGTCGAATTTTAGATTCAATATAAAAATGATTACCAAAATGATGCATCCTGTATTTTTCAATCTAAGCCACTTCAGTGTACCAGACGAATGGCAATAATATTGCGAGCAGCATATTATATTTTTCGAATAATTTATGCATTTAATATTTTCATGCTCGAGACAATATTTTCGTCGACACTCGAGGTACCCAACATCAGAAGTTAAAATTCTCCATTTACTAATGTTTACGCCACTAGTATGGTAAATATCTTTGACCAAAACTGATTCCATACTTCTTATCTCTTTCGTAGCCAAGTTCAGTCTGGATTTTCAATATAATTAATTAATCTGTCTTTTCCTTGC